>VXBU01004130.1:21872-44846 GCA_013400315.1 Bombycilla garrulus
TTCATCGCATCTACATATGCCCAGGTATTGTCCTTTTCTGCTGTCTACTAACTCATCACTGAACAGGATATTCTTCAGAGAATTTGACTATGTTACCTGAGTACACAAATAGTGAAACGGTTGATAGAATCAAGGAATTAATTTATAACAAGTCACAAAAGCTTCTGAATAGAATTTGATTTTAAAATGGTCCTCCTATCCCAGATACTAAACATCTCTGAAGGATACTGAGTTATTTTTTATAAAATGACATTGAAGAAATTGAAGCAGCCATTACAGATGTGCTCAGCAATAGCTTACGGGCAATCTTAGGTATCAGAGCGAGTTTTATAGAGGGAAGAGATGCTGCCCACAAGAGTGCCATTATCTCCAGCTCTTATCTGAAAATGTCTCTTATGATTTTTAGCATACATTTGGATATCTGCCAGAGAGCTTGTTTTAAAATGTCACCTAAAGTACAGATAGCTCTTCTATCAGCAGAGTACTATGAGAGTGCCACTTTGAGACTTGAACCCATGACATTGTGTCAGGTGCAAAAATCATAACAAATGAACAAGAGAGAACTTGGCAGCCTATCTCATGACTTCTTATCTTGACACAAATTACTATGACAACATGCATTGCTTCTTAAAGATAAATGTCATTTGCACCTAAGCCTGGAATTATAACATCTGGTCTTTATTCTGTTAAATAACCAGAGTTTAAGGCTCTGTCTTCTTTTATAAACACTTAGGTTAATACTTCAAAGAAGAAAAGGATATGTGAATGCTAAATACAGTTCTCAACAGTGACCTTAAATTTTTAACTTCCCATTTAGTTCTGATTGCTGCTATATCTAGTTTTAGAATAACAGTAATGTCGCTTTAAATAATGAATTGCTAATGCAAGAACTAATTATTTTATTCAGAAAGTATAAATGAGGATAAGACCAATCTATTACTTTTGCATTACCACCATTAATCAGTAACTGCTTCCATTTTTAGCGAGATTTTTACATATATATTAAAACACACATACAGTTTAAAACATGTCCTTATCCTTTTTGTGATGGCCATATGTTTATGTGCCTTTAATTCCTCCATCTATCAGTCTAAAAAGGTGAAAATAAGCTGACTAAACAATGTTGTTGTCTTTAGGCGTAGTCCAAAAAGGGAAAGTTTCCCAGGATAGCTATGCCATCCATCTCTTTTGTAAAAACCATCTTCTGGTTCTCACTGCTATGTTGCCAAACTGCGGTATGAGAACACAGTAGAGTTTGATGTTGGTGCTTTGGCTGAGGTCTTGTGTGAGAGGTTTTGAACCAGGGGTAGAAGACACTGGTAAAGTCATTTTTCTATCACAATATTTTTAACTTTGCTCATTGCTCACTGGCTGAAATATCTGTTTCACTGTGCTCATTTTCTTCAATGATATAGCTATGCATTTAAGAATATACCAAAGTTTCAGCTACAGAAATAAACAATGATACCATATCACTCTGCAGAAACAGTCCATCCTTTTCTGCCACTGATTTCCATAGGATAGATGGCACCCAGGGATTGAAGTTACATATATAATTAAATAATTGTTATATAATTGTTTCCTTATTTTAGGTACAAGATTTCTTTAAATATAAGCACAAGTATTCTGTCATGCCATCAATCTTCTAAAACAACTGAGATTCCAAGGAGTCCTTCATCTTAAGCCCCAGTTTTAGCTTATGTTCTGTACAACTACCTATCTAGCGAGGTACTTTTGCAGTACCTAACATAGGGCATGCTTAATACAGCGTTCAGTAATATATTCTGATTATCTAAATATTTTTTTAGTTCTAATAAGAAACATTGAAGTTTATAAAAAGATTTGACAGTGGCATCTGCATCCTGATACATAAACAATAATTTACAATGCTTGTGATGTTTTGAACAGCATCTTCCTTTTAAATAGTAAAAAAAACATCAAGAAATTTTTCATTAAAATTCTGAAACCCCTGAAGCTAAAAAATATTTTGGGTAAACAAACTGTATGCCAGAACAAAGTATGTGGGCCACCATACATCTTGTGGGGCAGTAGTTCTAGCATGCTTTTCCTTTGTGCATACAGTGATTTTTCTTTTGAAAACAATTTTTATTCTAAGTACAAAATTCTGTTTTTAAGCACTTAATTTAATTTTTCATTAATTTCATCACCAGTACACATTCCTAATGGATAACTTGGAAAACCATGAGTTCTCCAATCTGATATGTACTAAGTATGTAAAACAGTTTAAACAGGATGGTTTAAAAGATGGTTTAAATTTCTCCATCATTCACCTCTCAAGGAATACATTTTTGCTCAACAAAGAACCTCAACCTCTAAGTTGTGGCTTCAGTGTCTTCACTGCAGAAGGAAGATTTCATGACACAGGTAGAGTTAAAATAAGTCTGACAATGAGAGATACATGAGTCAGTACACCACACCTCAGGTTTTTCAAAGGCAAGGCTCGGTAGATAGTGCCCAGCATAGAGATTTATGTTTTCTGGGATTTACCTCAGTGTTTGTCCACAACTTTGAAACATATTCCATGGTCAAACTATTTGTTAGGACCCGGTTCAGGGCTGCTCACCTTGTGCTGTGTTGCAAGCTATGAACATGTCCTCAGGATTCAGCTGATAGAAGAACTAGGACAAATGTCATCACTTTTACATTATAGCAGGTATAATAACATGACTGATTTATTTCACAGGAGTCATCATCAAAGAGCTTTCAAGTAGATATAGTGTTCTCACACTACTGATTCAAGGGATTTCTTAATTTAATTAGGTCATTATCAGACAAATATGAATAGCTGAATACGGAGATTCCATTAATTCAAACTTAATCTGTGGGAACACATTCTGCACTAATATTCATCATGTTTAGAACGAAACCAGAATGATCTATTATTATCCCTGCAAACTTCTTTAGAAATGAACAGATGATATCAGTGATTAATATTTATTTTTTCTGTGACCTAATAAAGTGAAAGGATGTGTTCCATGTATTTGATTTCATTCTGTTAAATTTCCTCTTACCCTAGGACTTACCTTCACTGCTTTGTCTGAACTGTTGTTCTCTTGAAATGCACTCCTAGTTGTGCTCAGGCCAGCTTTATATTTGCTGTAAATTGATCACATTAGCATCACAATTGGAAGTATTTGGTGATAGTTACTATAACCAGAATAAATCATTTACAGCATAGACTTTGCCGAATCAAAGCTGCATGCATTGGTCTGGAAAAATGTTCTTTCTAAAGCTCCCTGATTGAATCCACAAAGAGAATTTACAGAAGTGCAGAATTGACAGAAATAAAATACCTGAGGAAAATACATTAATCATGCATGTTTTTAATGAGTTCTGGTTCTTGTTACAATTAAAAATGTAAAAGAAATCAAATTCCTAAAATAGTTATAAATCCTTGTAGTCTTGTAATTAATTAACAAAGCAAAAAGGATGCTCAACACTGACATAAGTACACCTAGTGTGTTTTGATTAAAATTTGGTAATACACTCAAGGGATAGGAAAGTAATGTGAGATTAGATGAAAAATATAAAAACCACTAATACTAAATCACTCTGATTAGTACCAAGCTGAGGAAAAAGACGAAAAAAATATTAAAAATATCAACATTTTCTACCTTTGCTTTTCTTGTACTTGATGTTGATCAATTGCTCATTTCCAGTAAAATGTTTTTTTAGGTTACCATAATTCAAATTTAAATCATATCTCCTGCAGTATAAAAAGAAAAGAAAGTAAAATACATTAAATGTGATTCTAAGTGGGAAAATTTAGCATGTAATCCTGCTTGACAGACACTTGCATGTATGGTGTATTACTTACTTTAAACTTAATATACATTCCCACTCAGACTTCTTTCTTTTTTCAGACAAATGTGAGTTACTCTCCAGCTTAATGTGACTATTTTCCTGTTGCCAGGATTTGAGCCTGCTTAATAAATTAAGATTTTACTCCGCCTTTGAGAAGGAAGAAAACAAATTTGAAAAAAGTCTTCAGAAAAGAATAGATGTACAAGTAAATAATGCTTTTCTGTTTTGCTGCTGCATGGTGTATACAAATTTTTGGCTATGAATTTAGAGGAGACCTTGTGCTCTAAATTACAAATAGATATGGACAATAACATGGTACCCATTTCAGATTTAGTTTCTGGGGGAAAAAAAAGAATGTCAAAAGAGACAAGAAAATAAGTATGGAATTTTACTTATAGTTTTTTTTTCATTAAAACACTTAAGAACAGGCAAATAATGATGTGATGCCTCTCTGCTATCTCCCATGGCAACTATAGATTCAGAGAATTTTGCATGTGCACATGAACAAATTGTTGTGAATAGGATTATTTTGAAGGTCAGTTTGTGATACTATTTTTGGAAATGTTGTGAGAGAAAGGAAGATAGAGCAGTAGTCATGAGTAGAATTTTATATTTTAGCTAATTTTAACTTGAAGAAGTACATAGATGATAGAGTAGAATTAATAGTGAAGCTGATTAAACAAATTATTTATTTTCAAAGCTTAAAAGTTTACTGTAATTGTTAAAGGCTTGCCTTTAAAATGTTCTGAAAAAAGATAAAGAAAGAATTTGTTTTTTCTCTCCATTTCCTTATCTTCTCTGTCAGTTATTTTAATTTAAAAAAATGAAGACATGTCAGGAAAGGGAGGCTGAAGAGCAAGAAGAATGAGAAAATTTTAAAAAAGGAGAACGTTTGGTGAAAGTAATGTTTAACCTCTTTTTAAATATAGATAACTTTGTACAATTTTAGCAAACTATAGAATGCATATTTTCAATCATTTAACAAAAGTCTTGGGCAATCAGGGACACATTTGACATGGATTCATATGAAGGGTAGTATAATTATATTGCTGCATGGAAAAATACAGATGAATGTCATTAGGGCAAATACAGAGAGGCGGAAAAGTCTTGAAGCTTTGTGTCTCTTTTCTGGACTCATTCAATGATCTTTAGATCCTTCCTGACTCATGGAACTCAGAACTTTGCCCAGTGTTCCAGGTGAGGCCACACCAACACTGAACACAGCAGGATAATTGCCTCTTTTGACTGGTTGCTCATGTACCCCGGGTTGAGGTTTGGTCTCTGGGCTGCCAGGGCAGTGCTGACTCCCACTGAGCCTCCTGCTGGCCAACAACCCCAGATCACTTTTTGCAGGGCTGGTCTCTTTGTGCGCTGCATTACTCCATTCTAGGTGCAGAATCCACCAAAGAGTAGGATTACTTCTTACATGTGTAAGAAAAAGATGTTGCATTTCACTTTGTGTTAAGTTTCTGTGTTTAAAGTGTCTTAACATAATTTTTGTTCTTTCCTGTGCATTTATATTATGCCAGTGTTAATTGGAGGAAATGTTTTTTTCAAGGGGAAAATAAAAAAAAAAAATAAAATAGGAACACTATCTCATAGATGTGTTTTTTCCTAGTAATGGGTAAAATAAATATGAAAGTCAAGAAGGCACTTTCAGATGATTTCCAGCCACTCCTCTCCCAGTTTATACTCATGTCTGGCATTATTCCATCCCAGGTTCAGAATCCAGCATTTGTTGTTAAAGCTCATGCCATTGATGTTGCATAAGAACTGTTCAGCAATAACTGAAACACAGGCATTATTAATGCTGTGTTCATAACCGATCCAAACCATACCTCGAAGCTACACTTGTCCCTTGAGAGATCACCTCCCATTTTGATATCATCAACAAATTTGCATTCAGATTTCTGATAGATATACTGAACAGAGCTGTTCTTAAAACTGAGTCCTGAGAAGCACTGCTGGTGAACAGTTGGAAGCCAGGTGTAGGCCCATTCATCAAAACACTTTGAGCCTGCCCTTCAGCCAGTTCTTCACCAAGCATGCTGTGTATCTGCTTATCTGACAGCTGGACAACTTGTCCAGAAGGATGCTGTGAGGGAGAGCATCAAAGACCTGACTAAAATCCAGAAAAACTTTATTCACTGCCTTCCTCTCATCCACTAGCCAAGTGACCTTATCACAGAAGGATATCAAATCAGTTAGACAGGAATTTACCTTCATGAATTTGTGTAGACTGTGCCTGATGAGTGCATTGCCCTTTAAATCCTTTCAATAGCACCCAGCATGACCTTCTCTGTAATTTTTTCCAGTTACTGAGGTTAGACTAACAGGTCTGTGGTTTCTGTATTGCACTTCTTTATCACATAGAACAAAATTCACAGCTCAGGAGAAAGGGGTTTTTGATTTACCTTGCTCTTGTCAGACATTACCTTTAGCAGAATTTAGACAGCAACCAAGACTGTTTTCATTATTGAAGCCAGGATCAACTCTTCCTCAGAAGGTATGTACCTGCTGAAAACCTTTGCTGTTCTCTGTAATGCAGAACTGGTTCCAGATTTTTCTTCTAGAATTTCACAGGATTTTGTAAGAACACACTGGAAAGAATACACCATTCTTTTGAGATTGTGTCTAGTGATTATATCTACACCGTCTTTGTTCAGGAAGTGGTGTAATATTTCACACTTTCTCAGATCTGTCTTTGTGCTTCCTTGACAAGTTGGTAAGGGCAGACGATTTGGCTTCCACTTTTCGTTGAATACCAGTCAAGACCCAGATTACCTAGAGACCAATTTTTTTCATTTTTTGGTCAAGTGTAAGCAATTGTCTGTGACCAAATGTACAGAGTTGTATCATTGCCAGTCATTTAGGTGAGATACAGACTAATGCTAGGCCAGGTCAGTTTATGCTGCAGGTAAGGGTAAGGCTGAGCTCTTCACTACGATGTTACAAAGGACTTCCTCACAATGACAATGAAAAAAGGTCTGGGCATGTACTGCTTACATGCTTATCTCACTTCTTATGTGATGTTTTGTGATGTTTTATGATCTTATGGCGGCTTTCAAATATTGAGGTGAGGATTTCATCTAATTTTCTAACATGTCTACTACCAATTATTTTAAAAGTACCCGAAGTGAGATACAGAAAAATTTGCTAATATAAAGGACAGCTTTCATGCAGGTGTTGTTTGTGACAAAGTTCAATTTGTTTTCTCTATTTTGAGATTATCTATCTATCTATCTATCTATCTATCTATCTATCTATCTATCTATCTAATCTATCTATCTATCTATACCTATCTATCTATACCTATCTATCTAATTTCTACTTTATTTGAAGTGTCTGTTTTTCCTGGCTGACTACAAATTGACAGCAGGGTAACCAGTCCAGATGTAAACAGACATCTATACTGTAGACATTTCTCTATATTTTTTCTGTAAATAATTCAAATGAAATTACATGAGAGAAAGTAATATTGTGATATTATTCACTGTTTCAGCATTGTGCTGATATTTTTACTCCATTCTGGGAATTCTTACTATCTTTGCCAGCAATTTGTAAAAGGGCAACAAGAAAACAGCTAAGTCTGCAGATGACATATACCAAAATAGAAAAAAGATGGAAATATACTGTTGATTGCCAAAAAGCAATGTTTTAGGATTTTTTTTTAAGGTAGCAGGTTTTTTTTTTGTTTGTAAGTTTTTAAAGGTGATTTTCCAAATGAAGAGTAGTTTTTATTCATGGAATGTTGAAGGTTGAATATATTCAATCAATAGTATAAATTTTCAAAAATTAAGAGAGTGCAGCATGAGAGGACTGATGCTCAATGCACTGATCTCTCTGTGCTCTCACTAACCTATAACAACTTTAACCTTCACTCATTAGCTGCTTAAGCAAAACTGAATTCTGAAAAGAAGCAGTTCTGAGGAGAGGAATATTATTCATAAGTTGTAGATCATGTGAAAGGTTTTTTATGGTTTGTGACTGTTGGATTTAACATTGCTGGATAGGTGTGGATGGAGATATTAACAGTAATCACACTGATCTCTGCGGTACTGGCTGTACTGTGTGCATGAGCTGAAGACATGAAGGAATAAAAGTTCCCCACTGAAAAAGTTTGCAGTCTCTCTTGACAGCATAAACAAAAAATAACGCTGAGCAACTAAAGCCAGCAAAAAATTATGAAGATGTGCATGTGTACCATTACCTCTGAAAAACCCTCTCTTGCCTTTGGTGCCTCAGTATTAGAATTCAGAGTTTATTTACTCATAAGATGTAAGATTTCTCTCTATTTACTTATGTAGCTCATTATTTGCAGTTATTTATTTATTGCAGTAACCACTAGTAATGGCTTACAGACTTTTTAATTATGAAGCCACTTTTGCAAAATGTGTTCTATTTTCATCAGTATTATTACATTAAATTCTGGCATGAGTAAGTAAGTTTCTGTTAGATGAGAAATCCAATTTATAACCAACATGACTCCACTTGGGACATGACCTCTAGTTAAGAACTACCAGCTCAGGATATGACTTCATAAACCAGCTCTAGGCACTAAAGACCTATATGGATTAAAGACCTGTACATCAAACAGACATGTTCAGAAATACTCTGTCTTTAGTAATCTGATCATTTAAACCAAGAAATGTTCCTGTGCTCAGAAGGAAAAAAAAAAAAGCATTTCTTTAAAAAAACAAAACTCATTGTATCATTTTTGTGCAAAATGAAGATCCAAGTCAATTAATAACAACTGCAGCACATTCTCACAATCAACAGCAAGTCTCTTGAATCATTAATGAGATGAGTTCAAAGTCCCAGAAACTAATAATTTGTGTACTTTCAGCACTAAGTGAACTCATCTTTCTTGTCTAGCTCTTCCAGTGTCAGAGAGATCCCTCATGTAATGCGTCATATCAGTGATAACTTCTGAATTAACAGTGTAATTGCACTTGGCACTCAAGTTCCATTCTGTGCCAGGCAGTGAAAAAAGCGAGAGAGGAGACAGCTTGTCTCCAGCACCATAAGACAGGATTGACCTCTCCTCCTTAAATTTCTGCAGTGTCGGTGGTAGCGTATGAGATGGATGTCTAGGCTTCCAAGAAATGCAGAAGAGAGTGGATCTAAAATAGTTAATGAAATCTGGAGAGTAATTTATCTCTCCAGAATTATATAGGCAGGTAGAGTCTGTTGTGCGAACACATGGTGAGATATTTTACCATATTTAAGATTTTTCAGGGATGTTGAACTAAGCAAAGCTGGACTAGATGTTCTCAAGATGTCCCTTCCAAACCTAAAAATTCTTTGTATCTGTGATTCTGTGTAACTTCATCACAATGTTGAAAAGCATGGTGTTGGATCTACAGAAAACTTGTCTTCCTCTGACTTAGCAGCTGGAGGAAAAGTGGGATATGCAAGAGTAAACCGGTCTTTTCAGTGTAAAAATAAAAATATAATCTAAACCACTACTTTAAAAGATAAAAAAATACTCAGAAGTGTTATTGATTGATTTTTTTCAGGTATTTGTTGGCATACTAAAGAAAAAAATGGGAGGGGGAAGGTGTTGAGGAATTTGAAGAAAGTAATTTCATTTTCGTTAAGAAGTACAGGTGATGTTGCACAGTAAGACTTTGAGCATAGCTTGGGGAATGAAGGTGGTCACTGGCTGTGGTAAATTAGCAAATCTTGAGGAATCTGTGTAAATATATAAATCCTCAAGGTTTTTTATTGCCAAAGACAAACAATAACCTTCAAGTCTAATTTGAAATTTAAATTCTTTTGAAAAGGCTTCAATATCCCATCCATCCATTTCAAATAGTCAACAATTGATTCACTTCAGTAGTCTGATTAGAGCTACAGATACTATGAATCAGTAATCCAGGTCTTGGCTACAGATACTTAGAAACACATGATTTTTTTTTTTCTTTTGCTTTGGCATAATCTCCTGATTTAAAATATATCTCTTCATTCCTTTCTTGAGGCACTGTCCAAAGGAACAAGCAATTTTGATGGGAATTGTGTCACATTGAGAACAATTAAGAAAGGATGTGATGCAAGTAAAACCAAAGAAATCCTAGATCTACGGCAAAGGATGTTTTGACAAAAAGATTAAGAAATAGAGGAAGGGTTTAAGGAATGTTATCTATTAGGCAGTAACACCCTGTATGTACTTCATGTGTTACTCATATATATTCACTGGAGATGGTAAAGTTAAGCCCATTTAGACTTACAATCTTTTTCATTATATATGTCTATTGATTTCAAAATATCGATAAAAGAAAAAATGGTGCATTAAAGAGCTTTGTGGTCAAGCAGCAAAAAAAGGTCTTTGTAAAATACTGTTCTGATCTGTTGTACTGCTTCTCCCCCACAAAAGATTTTTAGTGAACTAACATGCTCCTTTCTTAGACATCTTGTTTTGGTTGAGCTATAAGACATGTTTTTACCACATATGAAATTATTAAAATATGTAATTATTCTTGTCCATATAGAGTGATTTCTTTTATGTCAGTACACCAATTTTCTCTTGCTGATATTTTGGTGGACTTTTTTTTCAACTGTCATCAAAAGATCAATCAGTTGGCAACACCGTGGGCCAATATAATCCATTTTAAAAATAATTTTCAGTCTATAATACCAAAAAACAATCATACAAAAATTGTATTTTGGGCTTAAAAGATAATTTATGAATCCACAGTCATTCTATAACTTAAGGCAAGAAAAAGCTACTTTTAAGACTTAGACACATAAAGTATTTCAAATTGCATCCTGAATTTTATACCTTTGGGCATATATTTGTCTAGGCCAGATTTGAACAGCAATGCAAAAGTAGTGGGTTTTTTTACGGGAAAATATTCAGGTTTATCAGGGACACACTGCTGAGATGAAGGGGTACTGGGGGAGGTGTAATATGATAGCTCTCAACTGTTCTTACATCTTCTCAGCTTGTGGAGCCAAATTATGCCTGTTAACAACTTGAAGCTCTACTTTGTTTCCTGCAGCAGACAATGCAAAGGGACTAATCTGGCAGCCAGAACAAGATACTCAGAGTCTGTGGAGCAGATGAGATGCACAACAATATTTCCCAGATCTATAACCTAGGGAGGAACCTGCATGCAGAGGGAGTAAAAGCTTGGTTGTTTGAACCCATTGAGTCCACTTTGCAGTTCAATTAACTTAAAAGGGAAAGATGAGGGTGTATCTCAATATGAGAAATAAATCTTAGAGTTCTGGTTTATTAACTTTGGACTCCATTGGGGCTGAAGCATAGAAATGTGGAAAGAAAAGATATATGTTCTGATGATTGTTTGTAAGCTATTTTTTTACTTTTAAATCAAATTATTATAGTCGGTTTTTAAAGGGAATTTAGATTATGAACAAAAATTTCATAGTTAATGAAAAAAACCACCAAAAATCAAGGTAAATTGAAATAAGTTTTTATATTTATAAACAATAATAACAGTAGTCTAATTCTAATTCCTTCTAGGCAGTTTTATGCTACACTACTACTGCAGAGAGGTTTGGAAATACTTGAAAAAGTAATTTATGCTGACTTTAAAGCCCATTTATGCTGCCAGAACAATAATAACTGAGTCACTGAGCTTCTGAGAGTCACAGCAGTCAACATTCATCAAAAAATTCTAAGCATGCACTTACTCATTACAAATGTCTGAAAACATTATTCATCATGAACACCAAAAAAAGTTACAGTCAGCAAATCAAGAAGGAAAAGCTGTCATGTGAACCAGGCATCCAATTACAGACGGTTTTTCTCTGGAATTTTCAAATTTTAAATGTTTAATTAACTTTGCTGGAACCAGAAATAGACTTCTGCAGAATGGTCGTAAACTTCCTTTTAACAGAGAATACAGACAATTGGAATTAACTTTGCACAATCTGTAGATTGCAAATTATTTGGACAAAAATTCAATGATCATTTAAAAATGGAAGTTTTGAAGCAAATTAGATTCAGAATAGATGAACAATCAAATCACTGTTGATATAAACTATTGTTAATCCTTATAAATGGCTATTTCAATCTTCAAAAGAGTTATTTCAGAAGGAAAGGTAATTAAAATCATTATGACTAGCAACAAAAGTTGACATATTTCTTTGATCCAAACTTTTGATGTACATTTATCTTGAAAAAATAAAAAAGAGCTAAGTAATTATTTAAATGCCAAAGCTTATATTAAAAAAGCCAAATTCCTAAAGTTACAAGATTCCAATATTTTACAAACAGTGATATCTTTTTTATTGTGATATTCTTCTTAAATTTATCCCTTTCTCTCACCTAATTTACTCTCTATTGAAAAAGACCAAAAATGTTAATTTCTGAAGATATTTCTAGTGGCAAAAGTATATTGTATCATATAACGCAGCTGGATTATTGAAAAGTATTCAATTTATAAATGTCATTCTGCAGTAGACTACTTGTTGAAATTGGGAACACTTTGTGAAAAGCCATCCACATTTAAGAGGGAAAGATTCATCATGTAATGATTAAATCCCTGATAGTCATTAAAATTAAGAAGCCTGCTGAAGAGCAGCTTCAGATAAAGACTTGCAGAGAATAAAGATTATCACGGACAGACAAACACATGGTACATGTGACATCAGTTCCAAAGAATTTACCCCTTTTTTTCTGCAAACTAATTCCAGATACAGTTAGCTAATGAGCAATAGCTCATTGCATAACTGAGATAGAGGTTTTTCCTTGATTGTTTTTACCTTCTTTAATATCAATATCAATTTGCAATGCTAAAAAACTTTCACCTCACACAACTGCAAGCTGAAACTTAGAATATAATCCCACAATTGAGACAATATGACAGATCAATTGGGATTTGCAGTTGACATTTATATAATTTCAAGTATCTTTAAATGCCTACATTAGGTTTAGTGTTAGCCTTTTGTCTTGGTGGTGCTGGGACATACCAGCCTGTTTCTATAACTGTGGTAAACAATCTGGACTGCATATGTAAAGTACAGTAAAGTTCTCTGTGTTTGATGGGTTTCTTTGTACTATCCTATTTACTAGATATAGCAAGAGCCTCCTCCTTCTCCTGATCCCTCTGGAAGAAATATCACACATGAGCTGTTTATTAAAGAACACCAGAGTACACTTTCTAGAAGCACATATCTCAGCATTACAGAAACAATTTTTATATGCCTTCACAAATTCTGCATTCCTTCCAGACCATCTGCTTAACAGATAATAGAAACAGCTGACACATATTGAACAAAGCGCCATTCAGATTTAAGGGAAAAGAGATTACCTGAATTAATGATTAACAAATGACGGCATTAACTGGTTGATAAATCTTTCAGAATCTCCTTATATATATAACATGATGAGGAGAAGTCTTCTCCCTGCCTGACTTCAGATTGCCTTGCTGAAGAATTTCTTTAAATAAGTGAAATTGAGAAGATAAGGGTCAAAGATTATGGAGTTCAAACATCAGTAGGTGTGCAGGAACAGACTAAGAAAGAAGAAACTTCTATGCCATACTAAATCTCAAAATCAAAGTTTTGCGTACAAAGATGTACACCATTCAATTTCTTGTTCATCTACACATAAAACACACATGAAAGTCAGGGAACTGAATTCAATTCCTTAGTCTCTGAACTCAAACATGCTCTGCACAGCTAATGTTTCTCCTAGACAAAACATTGGAAGCAAAAATCAGTGTGCAAAAAGTGGTCTGTACCCAATGACACTGAAAATGTGATATATTAAATACTTTCTAGGTTTTATGAGTGTGAACATCAAAAGTTGCTTTAAGCCTATAAGTAGGTAAAACCTTTTACTATAAAGTAATCAGTTTTCCACAAAGAAAGTTGTAGCTGACCTGAAAAACAGTGTCACCTTCACATATAAATCATAAAACTGAAAATGCCATCTCTCTCCTAAACTGGTGGTTATTTTTGTCAGTGCCCATTCTACAGACCTTTTCAGAAATAAAATTTTTCATTTATTTTTTTTCTCAGTTTTTTCCTGCCCATTTTCACCATAACTATTTATACACTATTCTAAAAGCATATCAAGAAAATGCACTGAGAAATGTATAGATACTGCTAAAATATCATTTTTATATTAATTTGGATCTGCCTTAAGCTAATTCTAGTCAACTGAGTGGAAAAGGGGTAGTAGTGCAGTGCAGGGTTGTTGTGGTGAACTATATCTGATGTTTACACGGGGTTCTCTAGTTGCACTGAGTTTATATAAAGGTTGCACTAAGTAGCTGTATTCCCCCACACTACCCGTGGTGGTTGGCCCCTTTTCCCCCCACCCCTATCCCTGAAAGGTAGTTTGTTCCTGTAGTCCCATTGGCCAGGGGTCCCTTCCCAGGGTCCCCCTGTCCCTGGGGACAAAAACCCAGGACTCACCTGGGCCCGGCCTCTTTCCTTTCTGCTGCCAGGCGAGCTACCTGCACCCTTCCCTTCCCCCACGCTCTGCCTAAGAATGGACTTGGATTAAACAGAATTCAGCAGAAAGAATTGAGCGTCCTTTTGTTCCTCATCCTTGTATCGCCCTAATAAGCCGAGGGCTTTTGAAGTATAGCCCCCGAGACTTATAAGGGTCAGGTACACAGGGTGAAAGTAGGGGGAGTGGAAATAGTCCTGAAAATAACTGCTTAACTATAGAATAAAGCAATACATATAATGTTGGACCTCGTCTCTGCTTGAGTGACTTCTAGCCAGTGGATAGAAGCAAGGCCTAATTTAGCATCAATTTGTATGACATGAGACAGTAGGTAGAATCATAAGTAGTCTTTGGCATTCACTGGACAGCATTAACAATCTCTGCAGTTGGGAAGAACTTCTGTTCAGAATCCTGCCTAAATCTGTGAATTCATTATTTCAGTGCTGTGCCCTGTCATAGCCCATATTTCAAATATTGCAAATATTTCCTCTAAATTCTCTTTAGAATAGCCATATATCATGTTCTTTACTCTCTTTGCAATGAGGGTAAAAATAAATCTAGTAGGCAACATTTTGGATGCAGTTTTATATTAATAGAAAAAGCTGAAATAACCACTTGAGAGACATAGACAAATTCTTTTATTCAATCCTTCTGGCTATCTTTAGTTAAAAACAATTTCTCTAAAAAGTAAAAAGATGATGAATTAAAATAAAGGTTGAATGGAGAGAGTGAAAAAGAGCAGGAGAGAAATGTGGCAAACAGGATGTAACACTGCAGTGGAAATAAACTTCTTAATTCTGCATTGATGACTCTTCCCACTTCCACCATGACAAATATTTGACATCAACTAATAAGGACTGAGGTATGGTTAAATATTAGAGTTATAAAGGTAATTTTATCTTTGGAAAAAGACAGATTATGGTAAAGCTAAATTGATACATTTGGATTTTTTTTGAAGATTTAGTCATTCCTACATTAAAATTTGCTCTCAGGTGTATCTATTGCTTTGTTTTTCTTTTTTCAGACAAGCATGAGTTCTCTTGGGGTTTTAATGTACCTTTCTTCAAAAAATTCTACATGTGCCAAACTACTTCAGGGCACCTAAAGCAATTCTGGTTTACCGTCAATGCCTGGTAAGCGGAAAGGAGTTATCTCAAGTGCAAGACAAAATGCAACTAAAAGTCTGTTGAACTATGTTTTAAAAGTACTTTTTGAAAATTGTAATGTCAACCACTTCTTGAAGAGGTACGAACAAAACTAGAAAAAAAAAACCTTGAAAAGGTTTCTTGTGAAAGTGGAAGACAGTGATAGTAAGAATGGAAAAGTAAACTGAAAAGGTCTATTTGAGAAGTTCAAATATTTGAGGTCTTTACCATGAAAGAAAATTTTAATCAAAATGTAATATTTTAAAATTAGCTGTTTTAAAAGGAGGTGGTGTTCATTGCATAAAGCATTGGTTGCTACAAACCCATGGAAATAAACAGCCCAACACTTAATTTAGAACATGAGAATTGAGATTGACAAGCAGTCGATTGTCTTCATTGTCAGACAAAGATGCAAAAAATATGCAATATTTCTTGTCATTAAAGCTCTTGAAAATATTCTTGACTGAGCTTGACTGACATCAGACATACTCCTTACACTAGATAGGATAGAGATATGAGAGATATGACAGATTTAGATGTCAAATTAAAGAGCATAGAAAATAAATTCACAATGAAAAGACTAGCAACAAGCAAGATTTTCTTACAGAAATTAATGCATCAATTAGAAATATTTTATTAAAAATAAGAATTTTGATGCTTCTGTGGGTCATAGTGATCACTAGCAGGTTAATGTTTCTACTGTTTTCTACAAAAGCCATAATAAAAAAAAATCTCATGAATAAATAAATACAGAGGGTATTGACATTTATGGATAAAATTATACATCCAAATTAGAATATGAAAAAAGATGTTTTTTAGTCAAGAAGTTGTCACTTTCAGAAAGTGCAAACAAAATACTGTTTTACAATAAAGAAATGCAATACAGTAAAGAAAACCAAATGTACACCCACTGACTAGGAGAAAATATTCTTTGAAAGACTTCCAGAAAATTAAAAAAAATAAAAAGAAAAAACAATTTCTAAGCTTCATAAAGTTTCTCAGCCTAAAGAGGTGCCAAAGTCAGGCAGCGCAATGTGGCTGCAAGATTTTCCAAAGCTACTTTAAACTGAGTAGAATCTAAGAATCATGCTAGGATGGACATATTACAGCAAAGCCTCCTCATGCACATCCAGATATGTTTCTCAAAGCTCAGCATGACACTTAAGTTAAATTTAAAATTTTACAAAGGAAGTGGACATCTCTGCTTTTCAGAACTGAACTGAAAAGTAATTCTGTAAAGGAAAGTGTAGATTTAAGCGAAGATAACTGGCTGTGCTGCATTGATGCCATTTTATGTCAGCAGGCTACTGAAAAGAAAGTTTTGTTAAAAGAGTCTGAGAAGCAGTAGCTGATTTTTAGAAGGAGAAACTGAAGAGGTTTGAGTATCCACAGGTTCAAGATACAAAAAAGTATGTAAATATATTCAATTCAAAGAGGAAATTAAATCAAGTGCTTTAAAGACTTTATGAAAATGGGACAAGCCACTATTCAGTTATTTTAATACTGTCTAAAATCGATGAATATCCTCAAAACACCCCAAACATTGGTTTTAGCAACTCAACCTTATTTTCACAGTTTATTGCTCGAGTTCTCATGGAAGCTGGTGGATAAAGTGTTTAAACTTCTGCTCATAAAACAGTTGCACTTCATAGAGCACAGGAGACATAAAAGTATAGGTAGAAAAACAGAATACCACTGCACATATCTATACCTCTGCTACCTCATCATCCTCACTGGCTTTTTCTTCTCAAATTAGATTTCTTAATAAAGTCCAAAGTCATTATTTCCTATTTGCCATCTCATCTATCACTGTCTGCTCTTTCATCAAAGCTTATGGGGTTTTTTTTCCTGGTTTATGCTTGGGGCTTTCTTAGGGGTTTTGTTTGTTTGTTCCCATTATTGGTGCAATTTGGTTGTTTTTTTTGTTTGGTTTTTTTGGGTTGTTTTGTTTGTGTCTCTATCTATACTGCTTTAGAGGAAATTGGAAAAAACATTTTCTTCATAACTGGATGATTTGCTTTGTTTTCTTAATCCTCTTCCCCATGTTGAAATATTATTTAGTTACTTCAGTATGCAAAGCAGTTTTGAATAACATGTATTGCACTGGTGTGGTGAATTAACAAAGCCACCCAGTCCTTAACAAAACAGGGGGAGAAAATAAGGTGAAAAACTCATGGGTTAAGATGAGTACAGTTTAATAAAGGCTGCACGTGGCCCTTAATAAAGGCAACAGCCGTGTGCTAAAGTAAAGAGAACAAAAAACTTTATTTTTCCTGAACATAAGGCATTGCCCACTCGCTTCCAGGGAAGTAGGGCTTCAGCATGCTCGGTAGTTGCTTTGGAAGACAAACACATTAATATCAAATTCCCCCTCTGCTTCTTGTTCTTAGCTTTTTATTGCTGAGAATGATGTCATATGATATGGAATATCCCTTTGGTCATTTTGGGTCAGCTGTATTGGCTGTGTCCCCTCACGAACTCTTGCTCAGCCGCAGCCTACTAGCCTTTAGTGGTAGGATTGGAGAGACAGCCTTGATGTTGTTTGAGCACTGCTCAGCTTTTCCAAACATTGGTGTGTTATCAACATCCTTCTAGCTACAAAGCACAGTGGTATAAAACCCACTATGGAAAAAGTTAAGTCCAGACCCAATATAAAAATCCAGTTCTTCGTTCACAAGAAAAAAGAATTCTAAGGTTTTGTAATAATCACCAACCCTTGAGATAACAATTGAGACAGAGCATAAGGAGAATTACATCCATTGCTTAGGCAAGGATAAAGTCACCCATGCTACTTTAAGAAACAAGTTTCAGGAGTGAAAATGAGCATGGTGATTTCTAAGATCAGTTCATTTCCTTGTAAACATGGATTTTTTTTAGGAAAAACTCTCTTAATCTTCATGCTGGATTTTGAGAAACCCCACTGGCTGTGCATGTGGAGGCTTGCCATACACTTAAGGTGCCCACCCACCTTAGAGTGATGTTGGTTTTTTGGGGTTTTTTTCCCCCCTTGACTCACACTGGACCATTACACATGATGGAACCTGGCTTTCCTTACCATAAAGGTGAATTCCAAGCTTGCATAAAAATATTTTTACTTTGTTTGTTCTTCTGCTCGATTTCTCTGTGCTTTTAATTCTGCTTCTGGTTCATAGGCACACATCTATAACATCCCTGAGTGATATTGTCATATTTCCAAAGCAGCTGCAGAACCTATTCAAGCATGTTGTTCCAGGCATTTTGTAAGAGTATTCATGAAAAGGTTCATAGATTTTCAATACATTTCCAGAATTAACAAAGGTTATAAAATGCATTTATTTTCTCAGCACTAATATTTTGATTTAGAGTTTAAAAAGATCATTGTTCTAATAGACTGTTAAAAAAAAACTCAACCAACAAAAAAAAAATTAAAAAAAAGGAAAACTTAGGGTAAGGACACCTATATTAATAGAAAAGGCCTCTTACCAATATATTTGATTACATTTTAAGAGCTCACTTAAGCCAATGCTCTACTAGTTTATATACAGAATCAATCTCTGTAAGTAGGGGCAATAACTGGGCATTCATATCCATTTCCTTGTTAAAGGAAATTTTAAAAGAAGTCCTGTTTCAATCACTTTAAAATAATTACCAACTATATTTGACTGCTAATTTAGGAATTTACCTGTTTCTCATGACATATTTAAGCATATTTCTATCTCAAGATTTTTTTGCCTTCTGCCACCTTTGCACCAAGAGGTCTATCATGTGTGTTTATATCCACTGAGGGAATACAAATTATCACAGTTCTTTTCTCTGCTACTAAAACTAATGTCAGTACTAATTATGTAATCTTAAGCTTGTGAAAGCAATTTATGTAGACCTTAGTTTCAAAAGAATCATAAAAATAAGATAAAATTGATTTGTTGCTAAGTGTTAAAAAAAAGGTGAGGGAAACTATTAGGTTTTTAAGAAAAAAATAGTAAGATAAACTAACCTTTCTATGGTTTATGGAAAAACAAGTATCAATCCACTGCCAAGTTTTGAATCCTAATTTAAAATGTGGTGTTCTTTGCAAGTTCCTAACTGTAGAAAGAAGATGTGTTGCAAGGATGCAGATGACAAGATTGCTGTCCTCTCTCTGGCAAAAATATGCGCAGGTGTCATGGTACGCTTTAACATTAAGGCAGAAATCGTGATGGTTCGAGGGATCTCGAGGTGCAAAATAAGAGGCAAACAGCAAGGGACTATAATTTCAACAAAACAACGAAGCACTTTATTTAGTGCTGATCAAGTCAATTATGTGATAGAGGGGAGAGAGAGAGCAAAGTAGGGAGAGAAAGAGAGAGAGAGAGAGGATGGGATATAGCTACCAACGGCGAGACGAAGTCCTCGTGGCCCAGCCAATAGACGCGTCTTCTTCCTTGGGGAGATCTCGAGAGTCCCTTCAGAGAGTCACAGTTTTTAAGTCTTTTTCCAAGGCGAGTGGCCTCTGGCCAAAAGGCAGAGAGATTTATGGCCTATTGTGAGCAAGGCCCATAGCTGCTCGGCGCAGTTTCGAGGAGCAGGTGTGTGCCGTGCCGTGGCAGTATGCATGTTGTACCATGACGGTACCTGTGTGCTGGCCGTCCTGCCCAAAGCACTGTCAGAGCACTTACAGTGATTAGCAAACATCTCCCCCCTCAGCCAGGCCAGGGTGTGTCTTGTGGGGTCTGTCCCAGTCTCTGTCCTGATGATCAGGAGGCAAAACGAGATCTTCGGGTCAACCCTTACAGCAGGGAGCTAAAGCTAGCAACTTACTAAAGTGTGAGTCATTGCTGGGCACAGGGAGCAAATCTTAAATTATGTAACAATGTCTCTTCATAATATTATGAATAGTACTAAATCCAATGAAGAGCAGTTTACTTGAAGCCTCCTGTGCTAGATCCTGTCTTTACCAGTTTGCTCTGATGAAACCACTTTTTCAGACAAATGCAAACATTATCTTGCAGACAGTTATAATATTTTTTGCCTGTATTCAGAAGAAACAAAGAAGTAGAATACTACTGGCAAAAGAATTTGCCATCCTGCAGAGACTGGTCTGAATTTTAGGTGCTGCTTTAAAGAAACAAAACTACTTGAAAGCATGAGTTTAGTTGAATTTTTATGTTTTTGTAGAAGAGGATGAGGATCAAAAATAATTACACCACTTGTGTGTTCTGCACTGATGTATAATGTCTCATGTGAGTGATGAAAGTGGATGTTTCTTTTTCTTAAAACATATAACTCTCCCATTATCTCTTTTTGCCCATTTTAAAGCTGTTAAGTGTAATGCTTTCATAATATCTCTTTGCACAATTGTTTCTGGTAGTTGTCAATGTTGTGCTGTGAAATCTTACCATTTTTTTTAAAGAATATCAAATAAATCTTTCTACCTAAAAATCTGGGAACAAATGTCTTGCTACTTAAAATATCCTTGAAAATAAGGGGGTCCTGGAAATTTTATGCTTTGAAAGTCCCAAAACCTAGCTTGAAATATGTATCTAGAGAAAATAAGAGAATATAAGATATTACTTTACCGTTTCTGCAGGGATATTCACTGGAAAGAAAACAAACAGTAGTTTTGCAAAAACACTTCCCAGCAGCATTTTTAATTGTAGGAACTCCCATTAAATTACAGTTAAGCATAGGAAAGAGAAGATGAGTAGTTCAAAATACAGAAGGGTTTTTGGCATTTAACAAGTCTTTGCAATTAGAATTTTTAGAGTATTTGTTCATACTAACTTACGATTTATGTTATAAATCATATACCTAAAAGGTATTCCTAAGATGAAATATTAACTACACTGTTTGCTTTTATTCACAAATCAGTCTAATTGTATGAACCAATGAAACTGCTATTAAATATTATGATTAGATCCTTTTTCTTGTAGAATAATATTGAGCAGATCGATAAATGTGATGTAGCCTGGCTGTAGACGCAGCATAGTGTTCTAAATCTAGCTTTCTTTTGTATTAACAAGAATGTTGGGATAATTAATGTGGGTATTTTAACAATTTTCATTTGTTCATTTGTTTAAATATTTTCATTTGAAAATATTGTGCATCTGCGCAGCTGTAGATTAGCGAGTGAGATGGAGATGGCTGTTTGATTTTTTCTTGTGTCCTTGAGAATTCTTTTATTCGTTGCTAACAAGCATCCTCACAGTTTTCCAGCAAATTAAGGCATGATAAGTTTTACATTGTCATCTTGACAGTTGAATTTATTTAGGGTTTTTTGCTTTCCAGTATATTTCATACCAAACATATTTCACAGAAACTAAACAAACACACAACATTGTGAAGAGTTTCAATTTAGTCTACTTACATGTATCCGACATTTTTGGAATACAGATGCATAAAATAAAAAGTTTAATGGACTCTCTGCTAGTTTTCTTTGACCAGTGCTACACCACTAGGGTCATAATTTCATTTCTACTCCCTAATAAGTAACATAGTAGGTGTCTAAAGGAATTTGGATCCTTATTTTCAGATTGTGTAGACAGTGTAGCTGGGCTGGAATGTGTCTCAATTTTGACCTATGTTCCTGACTTCCTTTGTTTAAAAAAAGAAAAAGAAATTGAATCTGTGTAATGGGATCAAGAAGTTTTTAAATAATTTATATTTTTCACTGCTGAGCAGTTCCTCCTGTGGATAAAACACAGCTGGAACTAGCCCTCCAGAATAAAGGTTAAGACCTTGGACTGGAATTGGAGACCAAAAATAATTTCAGCTCTAGGCTTTAAATAATAATTCAGACTAACTTTCTGATCACCTTCTTGCATTTCGATATAAATCCATATTAAATGTTTTTGGATCTGCCTGGAACAAAAACCTTCTGCTCAGATTTGTTCACAAACTGTTTCTTCAGTGGCTGTCTGTTATTTCTGTCCCTCCGTCCCGTAGGTTTTTCAGGTGCATTTGCTGAAGGAAAGGAAAAGCAATGTCTCCTCTGCCCTGTTGAATGATTTATAGAGAGAGAGTTGTGGGTGGTGATGATCTTAGTCCTTTACTGCATACTGTCACATGTGTTGGAATGGGAGTTTCTATTCAAGGTGCAAAACACCAAAAGTGTGAAATGATGGCCAAGCATCATCTGTGTAAACGGGGATGAAGGTACATGAATACTTCAAAAACTCTATTGAAATGTATCAAAAGGCTATTCTGGAAGCTTTGTGACAGCAATAAGTCTGTTTTCAAATCTGTTTCCAGTACCTTCTGGTCCTATGTATTCACACTTGTCTATGCTTGGAAAATCCTGTGATTGTTAGTGCTTTTATCATCTAGTCCAAAAGATCCAAGGTCAGATTCTTATTTTTTTTTTAATTATTAATTATTTACTTAATGGTTTCATTTTTTCCCCATTTTTTTTCTCTCTGATTAAGTCATCTTCCTACCTAAAGAGAAAGAAAATTTAAAAAAATGAACACACAAAATCTCCCAAAAACCTCAACAAAGAAAAACCCAGCAATCTAACAACCCCACCTAAAACTGAATCAATCTACTCTAAATAATATGTGTTTTTATAGACTTTACTGAATTATTGTTATTGATACTAAGAAATGAAAGTTCTGAAACATTTAA
>VXBU01004131.1:0-17633 GCA_013400315.1 Bombycilla garrulus
TGTGTTTAATAGCAAACACGCAGAGAATATTCAGCCCTGGTTCTGCAAAGAAGCTACTGCTTCTGACATTAATCTCAGGTTTTAAAAGTCTGATGAACTGAGTTTCCATTAAGGGTAATTAATGACAACAGAGCTCTTCCTAGAAAAAAATCTACTGGCAGCAAAATCTACAACTTTTAGAGTAAAACTCTAAAACTGTTATTAAGAGCAGCAGGGATTCAGGTTATGGTGTTCTCTGAGATGAAGCATCAGACAGCTACAGGGTCCCTTCCAAAGCTCTAAAATCTGTGTACAAACCTTTCCTTGAGAAATGGCAATATATAATATTCCTTAGAGAATATCAGTGTTTCTAGCATTTAACAAGAATTTTCAACTTTCAAGAAAAACAGAGGAAGGAAGGATAAAAAATGCTTAAATCAACTGACTTAAGAACATCAGCTTCTTTCCCTGGTCTCAGACAGTGAGGGGAAAGCAGAATTCCACTCACAAAGCCCCACGTGTTTGCAGTTTATCTAAGGAACAGGTTCCAGCAGGAGTGGTGGCACATGAAATCCCCCACACAGGCACTTCCTCCAGACCCCAGAGAGGTTTGTGCTGACAGCTGAGAATCCCTCACTGCTACTAAAAAGAACTGCCCCAGTTTCCTGGCTGTATTTTGCTCCACTCCAGACTAAGCAGAACTTTTCTTTTCCCACCTGAGTGAAACACAGACGTTCACACAGCAATTCCTCTGAGGTGCTTGTGAGCAGTGGGAGCAGCAGCCAAAGGCTGCAGTTGCACAGAAGGACAGAAGGCTCAGAAGCCTCCCTGGGAGCAGCAGCTCAGGTGTGCTCCACCTGTGCACACTCAGGTGCCTTTATTGACTCCCTGAAGGTTCCCCAGCTGAAACAGGTGCCAACAGCTACAGGGAAAGAAATGTTTTGCAATGAGAAATGGTATTGCTTCCCTAAGGCTTTGTATAGAACTTCTCCAGCAATGTGCAAGGCAATACCAAGGTGGGATTTCCCCCACACAATCATTTTTTTTCTCCCAGTAAATAATCCTTCATTTGTTCCCCTGGAAGCTCTGTTTTTTTTTTTCACAGAGAGCTGAGCAGTGCCAATATCCTGAAGGGTGACAGGGGGTTGCTACATTTGCATCTACTCAGGTAATCCCTGCACATCCTGTGGATCAAGGCAGCTCAGGAAGGGTTAGGGTACCTTGCAGGAGAGCTTCCGTGCTGATGCGGTGCCTCGTGATCTGCAGATCCCCCTCGCTGTCAGACCCTTCATCCTCCTGGATTTCTATGTCAGAGTCATCATTACCTGCTTAATGACAAAATCAGCTGATTAATATCACCCAAAGCAACCCCCAGCCCAGAAGAGCAGCTGGACACAGCAGATAGCAGCAGTTCTACCTTTGTTCAAGCCCAAGAGGAATGGCAAGTGCAGCTGCAGAGAGCGTTGGCTCTACAGGAGAGCACAGGAAAATGGCCAATACCCACATCCCAAGGAGAAATCCTTCAGCATGGGCGTGCCAAAGCAGCATTCACTGTAAACAAGAGCCTTGGGACAATCCCAGGCTGCACCACAAAGGTGCTCTTTAAACACCCTGTCTGGATATGAAGAGAAGAGATTTAAAGATAAAACTTTTTGAAAAGCATTTGGGACATGTGTGTTTATTATCCTGGTTTTACCCTGACACCAGCAATGTCAAAACCCATCTCCTTGGACTATTTGCCTTTCATTTAATCCTAGATAAACACAGCTCCACATCCCCAGATAAAGGGATGCAGCTACAGCCAAACCCAAGATGCTGGAGAGAGAGGGAAGCTTCCAAAGACACAGGAACTTCTCCAGATATTTTCATCATCTGCCTTTGTTTCCTTCTCCCTTCCAAAGCAGAATCCAGTGCCAGGACAAACCCAACAGGACCCCATGGGAGGACCTAGCACAGCAACATTTGCTGCTGATTATTTAGAGAAAATAGGCAATTCCTTCCCAGGTACATTTAATTACACACATGTCTGAGCTGAAAATGGAAATAACTACTTTAATTAGGATTAGTAATGAGCTGACACATCTTTGCAGTATTTAATTATCGGACAATATACAAATATTAGATATTTTCCCATCCTCTTTTTCACTGCACTATTAAGTTAATGAGAAAATAATAATGGCAAGGGAAGTATCTGCTAGCCTGGTAAGATTACAAGGCTCCAGCAGAGTTAGCTACAATTTCTATTTGCACTTCCTTCTTTGGCAAGTGAGGGAATCACTCACTGCTGTATGATGCTGCTTCTGTTTGCCTGGCATTCAGGAAACTCAGTTTTTGTTCAGCCTTGCATGAACAAACTCCTCGGGAGGAGCCATGTGGAGCTTACAGAAAGGATTCAAATTTGTGCTCAATATATTAAAGAATGAATTTATAACATCTGTGATGGCTCTTACTGCTACTAAAATGCCCTCATTTTTATTTTGTGGGGGTTTTTTTCTTCCTTCTTGGTTATTTATTTTATTTTAGCAGCAATTTCTCCCTTTCAGGCTTTGTCATTTGCATTCCTGTAAGGCAGCAGCACTACCAAGAGCTAAGGATGCTGCAGGGAGCCCACTGGTTCTTGACCAAACTTTTCCCATTCCATGATTCCTGCTCCTTTCTGGGATCTCCTGAGCATGAGCTGCCAGCTGAGCAGGGACCAGTGGCTTCTCCTGCCAGAGAGCAGGACTGGAAGGGATATGTGAAAGAAATTCTTCTCTGTGCCTTTAAAAATCCTGGATTGCCTTTCAAGCCAAATGAAAATACAAATTCATCAACTGAACTCCCAGCATGTCATGGAATGGCCTGGCTTGGAAGAGACCTCAAAGCTCATTTTGTTCCACCCCCTGCCATGGGCAGGGACAGCTCCCACTGTCCCAGGCTGCTCCAAACCCCATCCAGCCTGGATTTGGGCATGCCAGGGATCCAGGGGCAGCCACAGCTGCTCTGGGCACCCTGTGCCAGGGCCTGCCCACCCTCACAGGGAAGAGCTTCTTCCCAATAACCACAGTGCAGCACTTTTCCTGCTGAGTTGTGACTTTGAAACAAATCCTGTTATGGATTGATGGCAAGAATTTGGGTTTTCCTTGAACAGCCTGGCTGGAATCCTGGAGCACAGAGCCCAGCTCGGAGCAACACTGCAGTGAACTCGTGCCAGAGGCTCAGAGAAGTGACAGCTGCCAATGCAAATTCAGCGCTATCAAAATTCCTGCCTCCAAGCCTCCTGCTCCCTCTTGAAAAGCCATCAAGCACCTTTTCCACTCCCCAAAAATAAAACACACTGCTCCAACCCAGCCCAAGGGCTGCTATCACCAAGCCCAGCTCTGCCCATGTACAATCTGAGCTGAACTGTGCTGAGCCAAAATCCCAAAGACACAGAGCCAGAGCACAGTGCTAAAAAATTATTCAAATAAACAAGATAAAAAGAAGCTGAGTACAGGTTTTTTATCAGGATTAAACAGTAGCCCAGTGCTGTCTGACCTGTCCTAGGCAATGTTCCACCACCAACCCCTCATGCCCAGTTCTCAACAAAATATTCCTGGTATTCACAGAAGTGACAGTTCAGAAAGTTTCATTTAACAACAAGCAAAAAGACTTACTGCCCTAGAAGAAGCCACAATCTCATATGTGTACCACTGCACAGCCAACTACAGTTAATTTTGAGGAGACAAGGATCATCCCTTATGAAAAAAACAGATTTTTCTCAGGATCAGCATAAAGAAATGAAGATAATCAACCATGTACAAGCATTGCCATTTGCTTGTAGATGGAATACAGAACCCACTGAATGGAGCTGGCTTATGAGATTTATATGGGTTTACATGAGGATTATTGGCCTTCTCACAACAGACTGATTTATTATAATTCAGCAATCCATGTGTCCCAATTGAGGCCAAGCTGGCAGCTTCCAGAAGCTTCAGACTGAGGTTTTAAGCAGCTCTTGTATTTTTATTATGGAAACAAGTCTGTAAATTGTGCTGGGCCCATCTCGCCACTGCTGTGATTGCCTCTGCTGCACAGAAAACACTCCAAATATCAGCCTACCTGAGGGAGGATATACTGGAATTTTAAACCCCACTTGCCTTGCATTTCAACATTTCTATTTAATAAAGATGGGTTTCAGTCAACTAAATTAGTTTCCTTTAAAGCTGTCCAGCCACAAAAAATACATCCTGGTTCCACTGATCTCCAAAGGTGGGATTTCCTGCTCCCACTACTCCCAGGAAAAAAGCCAGAGCTGATACCTGGACAGATAATACTATATTGAAATGATTTCATTTCAGGTAATTTGCAATGCTTGAAGGAAAAGCAGCATGATTTAATAACTTAGCAGTGATTTCATTGTAGATTTGGTAGTTTGCAAAGTAAAGGTATCCAGCTGTAAAATAAGAAGTTACTGTGGTGAGGATAATGAGCCCAGTGGCCAGTGTTTATTGNACCAAACCCATAACACCAGGCTCTGTATCAGCCTGCACACCCTCAAACCCACAGCTCTGCAATGTGAAGGGAAAGAAAGGCTTGGAGATAAAAATATCTGGAGGAAACATCCTTTGTCCTTAGCACAAGACTGAGATCTGATCTCTAAGAAGTCAGCCTGGTACTGAGAGCTCCTGAGCAAGGCCCAGATGTGTGGAACTTCCAGGAATTCCAGTGGAAAACCTGGGTGTTCAGAGCTGTGCAACCAAAAACTGGGCAGTAACAGCAACAAGGAGGTTGCAGAGGTGCTCTAAGTGCACTTATTCACCTTGCCTGGTCATTTTAAGATCACAGAATCATGGAATAATTTGGGTTGCAAGGGACTTTAAACTGATCCCATTCCAGCCCTGCCAGGAGCAGGGACACCTCTCCCTAAAGCAGGCTGCTCCGAGTCCATCCAGCCTGGTCTGTCTACAGAATCCAAACTCCCAGTTTATCAGCAAGGATGATTAACCACTGCCTGGGGAAGCAATAGGTCTCAGCCACTTGAAATACTTAAAATTAACTCGGGATGCCAAGCTCCACATAAACTGCGATTTGGAGTCTCAGCAGGAGTGAGCAGTCAGGTTATTTTTTGGGTCCATTTGATAAAGAGGTCATATTTGGTGACCAGAACTATTTCTAACAGTCTTACAAGCCAAAAATCCATCCGAGCGCTAATAAATTAGACCATGAATTTGCAATTACCCAACAAAGCTCCTGTGGAGCAGCTCCAAGTGTCTCTTACAAGAAGATGGATGGCCTGAGCACCAGCAATATCGTCCAGCAATCACCCCTCAAATCCCACAGCTGCTGCAATAGGGTTTTTTGTTTATCTGCTGGCAGATTTTAAAGCATCAGCTCTGGAGTAGAAAGGGTGCCCCCAGAAGCATCAGTTACATCCTCTGGTTATTGCTGAACAAGATTCAAGTAGTGCAGATTTCCAAATGCTGGAGAAAATGAGTGTTTATTCATTCCACAGAACAAGCAAGAGGATGAAGGGTGGACTGGCTGGAGCAGCACAAGAGAAAGTGGCAGAATCAACAAAAAATTCAGTTTTACAGCAAATGCTTCTACATATTTAAATTAATCCTGGGCACAGCATTGGCCAAAAGAAATGCAGGAAATATCTTGAAAAATTCAAAGTGTTTATACTTTCAAAACAAAATATTTTACTTTAAAAATATACATATATAGTTCATATATATTCCTACAAGATTGTGGAGAGAGATTTTGGACAAGTGCCCGGAATGCCAGGACACAGGGAACGAATTTTTTTAAAACCACTCTGGGATCCTGTGATTCTGTACTGTCTTCTTTTACATTGATAAAAAGTTCTTGAAGAATGTGAGAAAATACATTGGAAAAAGTGTGTAAAAAAAGTGAAAAAGAAAGATCTGTCAATGCAAAGATCTGTAATGCTGAAGAGTCTGAAAAAACATTTCAGTCTAGAAACATTCCAAGTCGCTCCTCTTTGCTCAACAAAGTTTTTGCAATTTTGGATAAACCTGAGGAAATAAAGTGAATTTCTGCTGTAGTCAGTGACCTTCCCTGGCCTCTTCTCTCACACAACCCCAGTACCCACACCTGACAGGAGTGCTATCTCCAGCCTCATCCAAGCAGTGCTAACACACTGTTTTAAGTGTCACTTTGCCATTAACAAGAAAATCAAGCCCTGAGTTTTGGGCAATTGGATTTGTTACACGGCACCAGTCCTGGATGTGGCACAGGGGCAGCAGATGTGTGAGACACCACTGCCTGGATCAGCCTCTCTCAGTCATCTTCTGTCAAGCAAAGATCACAAAAACAACAGCAATTTCCTCCCTGCTCAGCACAAAAGACATTTTTATACTGCTGCAAATACTTAATTGTGTGTGTTTTCATCAGGCAGATAATACTCAGAGCCTGATCTCTAGCTAGAGTTCAAGATCTTTATGTTGTTTAAGAACAGTATTTCAGATAATTTAGTGTTGGTTTGTTTTTGGTTTCTTTTTTCAGTGCAGTGGTTTTATGGAATTGTTCTGTCAGAGAGAAAAGCTGATCTGCAATGTGTGGAAACAAAAAAAAAAAAAAAACCAAAAAAAAAAAAAAAAAAAAAAAAAAAAAAAAAAAAAAAAAAAAAAAAAAAANAAAAAAAAAAAAAAAAAAAAAAAAGAAAAAAAAAAAAAAAAAAAAAAAAGAACCAGACTGTTGATCATCAGTAAAACTGAACAAGTGTTAAACAATTTTGCCAGTTTTATGTCAGTACCATACCCATGGACTTTCTTTATTCTTAACACAGACCTGCACAACTCAACCTCCACCCCACAGCTCTCCTTTATGAGAAACAGGATTTAGGCTTCTCAGCCTGAAACTCAGCCGAGAGCTGTCCAAAACCCCTGCAGCTTCACTGCAGAGAGAAATGAAGTGTTAATTTGGAACCCTTCTTACCAAATTAGCAGGAGATAAGGTCAGGGCATCCAGACAGTGGGAGAGCCAATCAATTCCCTGGGTAGGCGAAGGTAACAATGTTCACAGGGCACAGAGGATGCTGACTTTTATCAGTTAATGGCAACAAATTTATCACCACCTGCCAGCCCAGGCTGTTAGAAAAGCCTCATTATGTGTTTTGCAGCTCCCAGGGGTGAAGTGTTACCAGAGTGAGAGAAGCTGCTCTGTTCCTTTGGGGGGCTCTGCCCCTGCGGCCCCTCTGAGGAGGGAAGCAATGAACCTGTTCCAAGGCAGCTCACTGCCCCACCCCAACATTCCAGAACCAGCCAGGGAGTCCTGGGATGCTGGGAGAACCAGGCTCACCTTCACTGAGCAGAGAAGGAGCTCATCCTTCCATCTCCAGAACCTGCTGCATGAGCAAGATCAACTCAGAGCAGGGCCTGCTTCAACCATCCTACTGTCTGTTGGGTTGAAGGCCCAGACAACAAAATCCTGAGTTTCCAAACAAACTGAAGATGGACTAAAACTTCTGATAAAAGCACCCAGGTTTGTGGTGGGGGGCATTACTCAAAAATGTAAGTGGAATAATTAAGTATTTAGCAGGGTTTGTAGTGACAAGACAAGGAGTGATGGTTTTAAACTGAAGGAAGGTCAATTTAGACAAGGAATTGCAAATAAATTCTTCCCTGGGAGGGTGGCAGGCCCTGGCACAGGGTGCCCAGAGCAGCTGTGGCTGCCCCTGGATCCCTGGCAGTGCCCAAGGCCAGGCTGGATGGGCTTGGAGCAGCCTGGGATATGGAAGGTGTCCCTGCCCATGGCAGGAGGTGGGATGGGATGAGCTTTAAGCTTCCTTCCCACCCAGAGCACTCCAGAATTCTATGAAATATTTTTCCCTCCAAAAACCTGCTTCAGAAAGATGTTTCTGATGGTGAAGTCCTTCTTTTCCCTCTCACTGGCTCATTACAGGGCACGTCCTCTCTCAGGAGCATGCAGACAGATGAAAGGCTGAAGTGCTCAGGGCTGCACACCTCACACCATTTCCTCACCATACTCACAGCATGAGAATTTCATTTTCTTGATAAAATCACTGCCAGATCGAGCTGCAGGGCCCTTGGGAATCCTCTCCAGCAGAAATTCCATCCCTCAGGTGCTCCCTGCTTCTGGGGTGATTAACCCTGGGGGAGGGTGGCCAGGCAAAGCTGCCCAGTGCTGCTGAGCCCATTCTGCTGCTCTTTCTTCATTTCCTCTGGTGCCAAACCTGGGTTTTTCCTGTGATGAGGATCCTGGAATTAACACAGCTGCTCTGTAAACAAGCTGTGCCATGTAAGACACCAACTTCTGTGTTCTCTCACAAATGCAAATCTCCTGGGTTTGGATTGTTTAAAGGGCAGCATTTAATTAACAACAAGAGGAGCAGGGGGGTCTGCTCCACGGGGAGAGCCCAGGTTGTTAAGTGTGAGCAGACTGTGGTCTGGGGGAGCTTTGCAAAACTCCATTAATTAACCTCTGTGTTCCTGATGGGAAAACAGCCCCTGAGAGCCAAATTTCCTGTCTCAGTTGCAGGCCTGCAGACTTTCACAGACAAAGGCAGGGTGGAGCTGGCAGAGATGACTGGATTTGCCAAAGGGATGGGACAGTTAATAAATGAGCCAGCTCTGGAAGGCGGCATCCTGGTGTTCTTCTCACTAAAATAAATGCTAATTATGACAATTAGGTGCTTGAATTAAGATGTATTATGGTAATATTTGAGGTCATTAAAAGTAATCATCACATTCTTAGGTGGCAGTTAAATCAGGCAAAGTTCCTTTTATTTCAGAGATGCCTAATGACAGAAGAGTTTTCCAGCTGAAAATCCACAGACAAGGACAAAGCAGCGCAGCAAATTTTTATGTTACACCTCACACTGCCAATTACTGGTGAGTGATGTCCACCTCTTCTTGAACTTTTTTTACCCCAAAAACTCAGAGAGCAGGACTTGGACTTTTTTTGTGCAAATAAATCCTTGAAATAATTCCACATTCTTGTAACTTACATTACAAATCCTATATTTCAGCTAAAATTTCTTCACTCTTTACCTCACTGAGATGAGATCTAAGATGGGCAGAAATCAGTTAATTTCCTCTTTCATGAGTTTGCTCTGAAAAATCTCAGACACCAAATAAACTGTGAAGTGCAACTTTTATGTCTTCACTCAATTTCAGCTTTCATCAAGTCTCCCTCTGATCCTGAGAATTAACTTTCCTCCTAGTTTTCCCCAGTATCAAACAAAAATGCACAGACTGCAAAATTAAATTCCCAGGGATAGTTCATGGTGAAGTTCTGGCTGGTGTTTGGCTCAAAAAGAGCAGTATCTGCTTTGTGAGCTTTCTACAGAGTCTCAAGAGGTCGTTAACTCCCTTCTGATCCTAATTAATTAAGTAGTTTGGGAAAAAAAAAAAAGGAACAAACCCCAAATTTTAATTGTATTCCCGTTTTGCAGGTACATTAAAATCAAACAAATGCAGGGAGGCAAATGTGGATCCTATAGAGATGACTGATGATATTAGAGAGGATTTTAAGCTGTGAGTTTTCATCTGGGAAAGTTCTGATCTGTGTCATAAAGAATCATTCTGAACACAGAACCAAACCCTCTCTTCAGCAAGTGCTGAGGACAGAAACTGGGGCCAGAAAGGACACTCTGGTTTTGCAGACACCCCAGCATGTGTGTGATGAGGCACAAACCAGCAGCACTACTCACCTCCATGAAGCTTTTGGCTGAGAAGAATCCTCTGTCCAAGTCTGTGTCCCCAGCCAGCCCAGGCAGGGGGGGAACAGTAAAATGAAGCCTAAATCTGCTTTGGGATTGCCCAGCAATGACTGTGGTCATTCCTCAGCTCTGCAGGTGACACTGGCAAGGCAGGGGAACATTCCCAGAGGAACATTTTTCACTGCTGTCCCTTTAAAGTTGTCATGATTCCACTTGTTCTATCCCTGCCTGCTGTCATGGGTTTATTTATGAAGGTTTGATTCCCGGTCAGGGAACTAAGAATGTCATGGTTTGACACTAGCTAAGGGCTAGTGTACTCATGAAAATCTATTTTTCTTAATTTCTGCTGTGAGGTAGGACAGAAAAAGGAGTACAATTACCCAGCTTAAAGCATAGAGAAGAAATTTTATTAACTAACACTACAAATAAAGAAAAAAAACCTAGAAACTAGAAGAAAACTTTTAAAACATCCATCCTCCCCCCACCTACAGTTTATTCTCCCATTAAACTATATGAAAAGACAAAATTTAGGATTTTCAGTTAATTTACCCCTTGAATAATTATCTCTCTAATTTAATAGGAAGAGCAGAGTCCCTCCTGCTTTGCCATAGATTTTCCACAAGAATACTCCCAACATAGCCTGGCCTTTCCTCTCCCATAAACCTCCATAGCCTTAGGAGGGGAAAGCTGGGCCAAAAACACAACTCACATCTATACCTATTCAAAACCAAAACCAAAAAACAATTCCCAAACAATCCTATACAAATACATATCCTACTAAAACAAATTTCACTTTTAATTAACTCATTTCTCTATCAATCTTTAAATTTAACCACAATTAATATTACACTAAACTCATAAAAAATCCACAACCACACCTCGCTTGCAAAAATAACTATTTTCTACCCACCAAAATATCAATCCATCTCAAACCAACACACCTGCTCACTCTGTCACCACCCTTGGAAGTGGACACTGCACGTAGCAACTCCTCTGCCACCACAGAGAAGGAAATGCCACTTACTTCCACTCTTGAGCAGGTGCTGCTCCTCCTCCTTCAGCCTGTTCTGGATAAGACGTAACATGTTGGCTGCTTCCTGCAAGAGGAGAAAAGAGCTGCCTTGGGAAAGCTGCCACAGGTAGAATGGGACTAGAAAATGTCAGCATTGAGAATGTTTTATGGAAAAATAGGTCTGATTTGAAACATGGAGCTCCTCCTTACTTTGTGAGGGTCAGGATATAAAGCGCAGGTCGAGCAGTGCACTGAAATTCAACCTTACGTCCCCTCTGGGTGAAACATCACTTATCCCATGGAAAATTAGTTTATTTGTCTTCATCCCACAGAACATGACTGCTGTTGCTTTGAAAAGCAGGCTTTGGCAGTTGTTTCAGCCATTAAACACCAGAACTGGTTTGTGAAATGACTGCACTTCCTAACACACATCCAGACCAGAAAGAATCCACACCTTTCCAAGCATGCCGACAGAACTGGAGCAAACAATCCTATCAGTGAGCTGGGAAAAGCACAGCCATGTATTTATTATTAAACCACCCTGGTGCAAAAGAGAACCAACCAAATGAAGGTCAGTGACACTAAAAAGTCACAGAATGGGACCTTTACAGCCTATTTTTAATGACATTTAGATTAAATTTGGGTAATGCTAATGGTGAAGAGCAAACTAAACACCACAGAGTAGGTCAGATAGGAACGCATAGAAACAGGCACAGCCAGAACCCACAACATGAACAGCTGGCAACAGCTGATAGCAGATTTAGCCACAAATTTTGCTAATTTTAGTCTCTTCAGTTCCAGTCAGGCAGAGGAAAGTTGATTAATTGTGGACTGAAATAAGATTTTTCTGAGCCTTTGATTTTTCAATGCAAAATATTATTATAATTAAAAGCATCAGCTGCTCTGATGTGATCAGACCACCACACTTACAGTGCACTTGTAGGAAGGAAAGGTGGGCTCAGCTGGAATATCCATGGGACACAGGGAAGAAAGTTAGAAGAGCATGAAATGTGGAATGGAACACAAGCTCTGTACACTTCCATGTGGAAATGTGTTTCCAGAAGGATGAAAGCTGAGAAAGGAACCTCCAAGGCCCACACAGCACACGAGGAAATGGAAATAGAGGAAATATACTGGAAATAGAGGCCTGAGGACAGACTGGAGTGGTCCAACACAAGTTGGCATAAATATCTGTCCTGGGAATTAAAATTCATGCTGGAAAGGCTTGCAGGGAAGATGTTTCCAAGTGGAAGTGATGTGTCACCTGTACCTGATGAGAAACACAGCTCAATACCTCCCTCAAGAAAATAAACCCTGATCCAAAAATGTGCTTTGGACAATCACACAAACTGTCTGCTCTACAAACTCTCAGTGTTAACAGAGACAGGAATATTGCTAATGGATCCTTGGGACCAAAGGAAGAACCCTGCAAAACTGGAGCAGGTGTGACAGTGTCCAGAGGGATAAAGCAGAAAGGTCAGGATGCCAAATCCCAAGGAATGAGACCCTCCAGCAGCAACTTGCATCAACAGGACTACTGAAATCTCCAAACTGTTCTGCAGGGACAAAGCTAATTCCTGCAAAAACAAGCAAGGGAAAGACATGAGCATGTTTTTTAACTCATTTCATGTACACTCACAACATTTGAAGTTCTCTGTGGAGGAAACTCTTCTTTATGAATTTCTTTCTTCATGATTTTAACATTCTCCACCCCCTCAGTGCCAGCAAAGCCTTTTCAAAAATGATGAAAATTGAAATGTGGACCTGAGGCAAAATTTTCAGTTCTCTAGCTAAGAGTGTTTCCTTTGGTCATTCCAAGGCCATCCAAGGTCTCCCTCAGCATCACTGAGTCCCAATATTTCCTCACTGAGCCTCACGAATGCTGTCTTTGTTTTCTTTACCTCTCCCTCCCAGCCAGCCCTAAGGTTTAAATACAGTCAATGATTTAAATAAGCCCCTGCCCCATTCCCAAGGCTCTGTCCCTGGGACAAATGGATACATGAGGGATCCATCCCCTACCTGGATCCCAACCCCCCTGGCTGCTGCAGCCCACACAGAAATGAAAAACGCAGCTAAAAAGAAAAGGACATTTCCCAAATATCATGGGGACAAATTCATAAGCCCAGGAAGCACGTTCAGAATGCTCACAGAGCACTGAAATAATCAGCACAGACATAATCACTGCCTGGCACTGCAATTCCAGGCACACACCACGACAGCTGAAGCTGGCAATCCAATTTAGACAAATAAGCAGCTCTCCTGCCCTGCTTCCTTGCTCCTTCCCTTCTGCCACTCTCCAGCTCTGAGAAAAGCACTTGTGCAGCGACACAAAATGAACCTGCTGCAAACTAATCCATCAAAACAAAATTAAGCCGGGCAAATTCTCCCCTGTAGATCACCATGTGCCTGCCCAAGGTCCTGACTGGAGGATGGGGTGCTGCACCTGGGAGGAAAACAGCAGGGTTAAGAAGATGGGGTTTATGAACTAAACTACAAGAGAAATGAAGGCTAAAAGAATGTTTACCCAAACAGATGAGCCACCTCTCCCCCTTTCCTCCAGCCTTTCATCTGTGCTGCTGCCAGCAGCTCAGCTGATCTCATTGCAAGCCAGCTCAGACACTTAACTGGAGGAAAAATGTTGTTTTTCTGCTGGTTTAGGTTTCTGAATAACTTGATGCATGGCTGGTCAAATGCCACTGTCAGCCCAAGGGAGCTGCTGAGCCTGTGCATCCTCCCTCCCAAAGCAGCCCATGGCTCCATCACTGCCACATCCTGCAAGAAGCTCATCAAAAACTGCAGCAACAGAAAGTTTCAAAAGGGCAGCTCCAAACCAGTCAGAACCAGGACAGCATCAGAGAACTGCTGGTTAATGTCCTTGGCAAGTGACATCTTCAAAGAGGCAGCAGAAGGAATGGCAATTCAAAAATCTAGAAAGTAAACAGAATTTATCACTTAATGTGGTGATCTCCTTTGCCCCGGGAGACCCCACAATGCACAGAACAGTCCAGGTTTCAGCCCGTTGCTGCTAAAGGAGTCGCAGTGGTTTGTTGGTGTTCTCAAGGCAGTTTATCAGTTCCTTATCAAAAGTAGATTTCTCTGCCCTGCCAGGGTTGGCACAGAACGCGTCCAGAGACACACTGTGCCCGCCCCGGGTCAGCTCTGATCTTTGATACTAATAACTACCTATTGAATGTTTATCATTAATTACCAACCCGTGCCCCTCACACCACACTGTCCAGATCTGTGTCAAACCAATCCCAAAGTGCCAGCAGCACCAAGAAGATGGAGGTGATGAAGAAGAACAAAAGATAACATGGCACGTGTAAAAATTCTCCATCTTGTGCCTCAGACCCCCCTGTACAGATCTCCAACCCCCCTGTACAGGGCTTTAAACCCCCCTATACATACACTCAAATTCTTTTCTTTTTACTTATAACTACTACTATTTCTCTATCTAAGGTTTTGTAACTTGAAATTCCTCATACAAAGTTGACAACCTGTTCCATGGATTAGAATCAGAGCCACAGGCATTTTCAGTGTCATTCCAGGGTCCCTGACACCTCTGGCAAAGCTGAAAAGCCTCCTGAGCAGGGTTTGGGTCGGCCAAAGGCATCACAGGAACCCCCTGGGTTCCAACAACTTCATGTTTTAAAGGTTTTGAACGCCTGCAATCATCAAAGCTGCATTTTTGGGCCTGAGTGGCTCCCGCCTTCCATGGTGCCCCCACCTTGCAGACGTGATTCATGGCAGCTCAGCACAGCCCAGGCTGTGCTCATCAGAGCTGTTTTTCTGTTGGAGGCTGGGCACCTGTGTGTGATGCAGGGCTTCTGAGCTGTGACAGGGCCCAGGAGCTGGGGCTGACGGGCTGGAACGCTGCAGCTGCTCTTTCAACACTCGCTGTTGTAGCAGGGCCCAGGGGCTGCTCAAGTGTCACATTTCCCGTGCAGTGACAGGGTGACAGCTCCATGAAAGCAAAGATGTGTCCTGTGCTGGTGCAGTCCCACAGGGAACAGCCCCAGTGCCTTGGGATGCTGCATGGGAAGCAGCCAGTATTTACACCCCTGTTCAGTCCCTCCAGCAAACAAAGAGCAGAAGCTGCAGCAAACACTCTCAGACACTCTCTGGATCATCCTCTACAAGTGAATTTTACTCAATTGAAGTGGCAGCTCCCACTGGGGAATCACAGTGTCGGATCAACACAATTTAAGTACCAATTAACACAAAATCCAAACCAACCTGCCCCTTCAGAGACTCCCGGGGCTTTCAGGATACCAGAGATCACTGGGGCTGAAAATCCTGCTTTAGGGGCAGACAGATGGAAATTCTCCTTTGCTGCCTCGTACATTATGCAGCCTCTCCTGGGTGTAAATCTGCCCAAAGGAGTAATTTGTGCCAACAGCTGAGGGAAATGGGCAGCAAGGCAGGGCTGACACTGAGACCCCCTGAATAACTCTGGCTCCAAAGGACCTTCCAAAGTCCCAGCAATGGGATCAGACCCCAGTGCTCAGGGCTGGAGCTTACTGGGTCCTAAAGATCTCCAAGGGAGAGACCGATCAACCTGCCCGGGCAAGCTGTTCCACTGGCTGAGTGGCCAAAGGGTGCAGAAGTTTCCTCTCAGCAGGTCAGAATGACTTTTCACTGCTCATGAGCTGTCCCAGCTCCCAGCACAAGGGCTCAGGTGACCTTGGTCACCAGCCACGTCCCTGCTCTCCATGCAGGCCTTGCCTGGCGACACACAGAGCCCACACAGACAAGAGCAGCAGGAAATGCAGAGCCCTTCTGCTGAAACACAAAGGCTTCTAAATTAACTGAGTTTCACTTATGTTTACAATCAACTGGGCTTTTTTCATGGCCATTTTCTGTTGTTACAGAAATGTTACCTGTTCAGCACACAAGATAAATGGTTTTTGTAGACTGGCGTTGGAATGACACAATACAGATACTCTGCATCTCAATCTTCAGCTGGCAAAGCAGATGATTTTCCACCTAACACCTCTGATAGTCCTTGCAATAAATTGTGTCAGAATGTTTTAATATCATCTGATCTATTGCTCTCTACTAGAGTAAAACAGTTTTGAGTTCCAGTGTGCAGGCTCTGGGGTGGGAGGGGTGGTTGGGGTGATTTTGTTTTTAAACAGAGGCCATGGAGAACATCCCCCAGCAGCATCCCACAGACAACTTGCTCTGCCACTGACTCAGTGCTTGCCTCAAGATCCAGGATGTGCATGAGCCACATGACTGACCCACTCCTTCATGCCAGTCCTTCATGACGTACCTGATGTTCCTGACTTCTGCTTCAAACCACAACATCAAGCTGGAATTCATGAGAAATCATCAGATTGAAGACAATTCTGCCCCTGCAGATTGCAAAGCAGCAAGTCTGACAGCTCAAAACCAGGAAGAATAAAAATGATGCAGTATTTGATCACTTAAAAGAGCTCAGCTTTTTCTTTTTTTTAATACCAGCAGGATTTTGAATACAAAGAATCTGTGCCCTGCAGCCAGCTGGCAGACACAATTACCACTAAACAGAAAGGAAGGGGAAAGGACTAGGTGAAATAGAAAGGGAATAAGTACAAAAGCACAGGAAAACAACTGGAGCTCACTGACTTTTTGCATTTGGATCAAGCATTTCAATTTCTGCCTAAGCTATTCCTGTTGTTCTCAGACACTCTCCCAGTCCCAGAAATCTCTCTGTGTCTAATGTTTTCATCTTAGCAAGGGAAAACAATGTCTCCTCTTTATTTCTGGAGTGATTTACAGTGCTCCCACTGCTCTCGAGTACCCTTGGAGGAAGGAAACCAATTTGCTGCTGGATTGAAGGACTCAACATCTGGGCAGCTGCTCCCTCCTTTGTCACAGAACAAAGCACCTGAGATCAGCTCCTGTTACTCTGAGGGAGCTGGTTTTGACAAGAGTGGCCACTCATTCAGCAGGGGGGAGATAAAGGATGAGCAGAAATCACGAGGAGCCTGACAAGAATGTGACAATTCTCAATGACAAGAAATCTGCCAAGGCAAATGGGAAAAGGACTAAAGTTCCTGAAAAGAGGAGGTACCAGCCCACCTGGAGCTGCTCTTTAAGCGCAATGATGTTTCCTGGATGCTGCACTGCTGTTAAATACCTCCCCAAAATTCATGTTCTGAATGGGAATGTGGTTGTAGTTGTCTGACTAGACCTGACTGCAATGCTGCAGGGTTTGTTCCCTTTTATTCCTTTGAGGAATGGTGGGAAGAGACAAGATCCACCTGAAACAGTGGGGCAGGAGAATCTTCACCATCAGGCTTGCTCAGCTATGAGCAGGGCTTTGAATGAGGTCTGGCAGGGAGTGATGGTGATGGTGATGATGATCCTGACAAGAAACAGGGCACTGTGAACAGGCTCTGCAATGCTCCTTGTGAAGGCAAAACAAGTGGGATCCCATCTCAGATGCCTGACCACAAGTACATCCATTGTAGCAAACAAACCAGGAGGAATCAGAGTGTGCACAGCTGTGATCCCACAGGCATCACTGAAATATGGTGTCTCCTAATAAATTCTGGCACGCCAGCTCCAGCACTCACATTTATCAAAATAATCAATTAGACCTGCTTGATCACTACTGAAAGGCACCTTCATCAAGAGGAGTCACAGAAACACCTCAGAAGTTCCTTGAAAGGTTTCCTTTTTCAAGGACAAACATTAATTAACGAAGCATCCTTCATGCCATCAAGAAAATTAGGGGAAAAGCACAAATGCTTTCTAATGTTTCATCAAGGAAAGCTATCAGAGTAAAAAACCCTAGCACAGGTTTTCATAGAATCACAGAATCGTTAAGGCTGGAAAATACTAAAATACTTCTGAGGTCAAGGGGCTTTTTTTGTTAACTGTGTCCCCAAATCCACTTGTTTTTTGAATGCTTCGAAGGATGGAGACCCCACCACTGCATGTCCCAATGCCTTTCTGTGAAGAGATTTTCCCTGATATCCAACCTGA
>VXBU01004132.1:0-12104 GCA_013400315.1 Bombycilla garrulus
GAGGGAACTGTCCCCTCAGAGGCCATGGCAGAGCCTGCTTGAGGCGTCCATCCCCTCAGACACCATAGCAGAGCCTGCCTGAGGGATCCATCCCCTCAGAAAACATAGCAGAGCCTGCCTGAGGGATCCATCCCCTCAGAAACCATAGAAAAGCCTACCTGAGGGAACTGTCCCCTCAGAGGCACCACAGCAGAGCCCGCCTGAGGGATCCATCCCCTCAGACACCATAGCAGAGCCCAGCTGAGGGATCCATCCCCTCATGCAGCTCCTCTGGCTGGGGTGTGAGGAGCACCACACTCCTCCTCACTTCTGTTCTTCATGGACTTAAAACACTGGCAAATACGAGGCAAGAGCTGCTATTTGGCTCTGCTCATACTCACTTCAGGAGCTTCTGTGCTGTTCTGTGTCAGAGAAAACCAATTTCACCCCAAATTGTTCGCCTTAAGGTCCGTACACCTACAAAAGACCGATATCATTTTAAACACCATTCTATCCATCAATTCTATGCTTCCATACAAAATATTTTCAAGGGCCATGTCACTTTTGCACAAGTAGAAAACTGAGGCTGCATGAAGTAAAAGTGTTTGCTCCATGCTAGCAGTGGAATTGTGGGCAAAGAGCACAAAAACTTGCTTGCTCCAGGATGACAGGACAAGCCAGGCATGCTGGAAATCGGCTCTTGGTGAGCTTTGGGTGGCTTCTCTCTATTTTTCTGTCATAAATCACAGATGCCAGGTCAGATTTGCTGCTTGCTTTTGCTTTGTTCTGTGCCCGTGACCACAGCTGATGGTGGAGAGATAAGAGGCTTGTGGGAGATCATGGGGCAGAACAGCAGAGAAGGAGACTGGGGAAAAAAAAAAAACAAACCAGATTTTCCAGATGCTCCAAATCAGATTTTCAGTTTTCTGCAGAGCCCTGTGTCACCAGTGTGCCCAAAGTGGGGTAGGCTGGTAAATAATGGTTGGTGACATCCCAAAATGTCCTGGTTTCTTGACTTTGTCTCCCTCCTTCTCCCTGCCCAGGTGGGTCTCAGCTGATCATTCTTGCTGCTGTGACTCACTGAAAGCAAGGATCGGGAGCACCTTTTCCATGAAAACCCTGCTGAAATCCGTGCCTGAGCGCTTCAGCACTTGGCTGAGGTTGGCAGGGGCGAGATCACGCGTGAGGAGCAGCAGTTTTTGGCCACGTGCTGGAGCTCCACGTCATCCTGGGATGCCAGGTTTGATGTGCCTCAGAGATTCCACCGCGCTGGAGAATTTCCATGGTGCATTTCCATGACTCACTGACGGTGCCAGCTGATTCATCTGTGTGACACTACTCTGCTTTTTCTCACCGTGGTGCGGAAACATCCTCTTTTTCCCCCTCTGTGTGGAACAACGCTGACAGCAGCCCTTGCAAACCGGACAAAAAGGGGAACAGAGACCCAGAAATGCCAGTTCCACACAGCGCTGCCCCTCACGCCGCTCTTTGCACGCCGCTTCTCCAGGATTTTGCTGTCACTCTGCTCCTTGCAGACACCCACTCGCTATTAGGCCTTACCTCCACTGCCTGTTTTCCAAGTTTGGAAGGAGTGAGCAGTGCTGGGAGCAGGCTCTGGATCTGCTCAGTAATCCTTGCTCCGTAACCATGGCAGCTCAGGGTGACTCACGCTGCCAGAGGCCCGCGCCCAACTTAGCAGGAGGAATTTTTTCCCCTCTCTGTCACCAGCTGGGTTTCTCTCTGTGGAGTTTCTCCCTCCACAATTGCATAACTCACCTGTCACTCGTGTTCCCCTGGTTCTGCCTTGGGGACAAGCCCAGCACGCTGCTCTGCTCTCACATGGGTCGTTCCCCAGGTGAGGAAGGAAGGCTCTGCAAGGAGCTGATCCATGGATTTGTGATCATACAGCACAAGAAACCAGAGCAGAACATCCTCATGGCCAGGAGATGTCCTCATGGGTCTGATCCAGAGTCTCTTGGAGCACAAAGTTCCTACAAATCCTGAAAAATTATAACAAAGTGCACAGGTATCCAGCCATATAAACTGTGGCCAAAAAAACCCCTCTTCTTCCATGGATGAGGGAATCCTCTTGCCACTGGAGTTCTGCAGGAAAAGGGGATTTGCCATATAAACCATGGCCAAAAATCCCTCTTGTTGTGCCGTGGATGAGGAATTCTCTTGGAACTGGAGTTCTGCAGGAAAAGGGGATTTGCCATATAAACCATGGCCAAAAATCCCCTCTTGTTGTCCCATGGATGAGGGAATCCTCTTGGAACTGGAGTTCTGCAGGAAAAGGGGATTTGCCATATAAACCGTGGCCAAAAATCCCCTCTTGTTGTCCCGTGGATGAAGGAATTCTCTTGGAACTGGAGTTCTGCAGGAAAAGGGGATTTGCCATATAAACCACGGCCAAAAATCCCCCTTGTTGTGCCGTGGATGAGGGAATTCTCTTGGAACTGGAGTTCTGCAGGAAAAGGAGATTTGCCAGCCCTCCCTGGTGTTCCAGCAGGGTGATGTGTTTGGCTGCTGTGGGGATGGTGATTCCTGGCTTCAGGAATGCCAGAGAAAACTCAGGTATGTCAAAGTTTTCCAATCCCCGTGTTTCTCCTTCAATCAAAACCCATATTTTCACCTTGGAGGGAGTCTGTGTGTCTCAATTTTGATTATTCTCTGCTTATTCTTTCAGAATGAAGACAACAGAAAATCTTGGAAGCCTGACAAGCAAAGAGGAAGCAAAAAACCCCATAATCAACAGGAAATTCAGGAGAGTTTCAGTTCCCAGAGAGCAGCAAAGAGGCATCATCTTTATTTTGTGGGGAAATTGTGAGTTTGTCTTCTTGCACCTGTGGGTGTTTGAGAGATCCCTGTTATTTTGATGTGTTCAGTGATGTGCTTTGGCACTTGAAAGCTTTCACGGGGTGGTTTAGGGTGGAAAGGATTTCAGGGATCATCCAGTGCCACCCCCTGCCATGGGCAGGGACATCTCCACTGTCCCAGGGTGCTCCAAGTCCCCTCCAGCCTGGCCTGGGACACTTCCAGGGATCCAGGGACAGCCACAGCCGCTCTGGGAATTCCATCCCAGGGCCTCCCCACCCTCACAGGGAAGAATTTCTTTGCTTTGCCTCGCTTGGACTCACCTTCTTTTGAATGTGTTCTGGGCCAGGGCAGAGCGGGAAACAGAGCCCAGCACAAAACTCCTCTTTTTCAGCTGCTCTCAGGGGCTGAGAAACACTGGATAACATCAGATAATGCTCCCAGGGCCGCTTGCCAGGAAAACAGCGCTCCCAAAAGGTAACTCCGACCTGATTAACGGGTATTCATCTCCCCAAAGGCACAATGGCAGCTGCAGAACGACATTAACTCCATCAGATAACATCGGGGTGAGGCACCACACAGGCTCCGTGCCCCATTCACACCCTGCTGCACAGGTGACCCCTCCAGCTTTCATCCCAAACAGCCAGGAGAAAGAAAAAAATAATTAAACTGAACAAAACCCCCATGCTCTGAGAAATGAGAGCAGGGAGAGCTTGTAAAATCACACAGTGACATGCTCTGAGGGAAAAGAGTCAAAGGCAAAGCTGCTAAAAAAAACAAACAGACCAACATTGTAGTAATTTAAAAAACCCCTAGATGTCCTTTTTTCCTCAGCAGAAAGCTGAGAGGACGTTTCCGAGTCCCGTGGGGAGCGGCAGCTGGGTTATTCCCGGCCAGCTCCCCTCCCCCGTGCGGTGCTCGCTGCTCCCGCCGGCTGCGGTCAGACCGGGGTCCCGCCGTGCTTCCCTCTCGGAGCACAAATGGCTTTTGGTGCAAAACAAACGGGGTTTGGGGCACGGTGCTTTGGAACGCAAGCACACAGTCCGGGAGGAGGAATCTCAGCAGGGCTGACATCAGCGCTCTTACGACAGAAAGCTGAAGTTTGCCTGACCTTATTTTCTGCAGGGAGGGACCAAGAGGGACACAAAGCACACTGCTTTCCCTCCTCCCTTACCCAGCCCAAAATTGTTTGTCTCCGTTGCAAATTCTCCATCCAGCTCAGCCCCAGTGTTTTTCTCCACCCAGTTTTTTAGGCAGTGGGGTCCTAAACTAAATCCTAGTAACTCAGCCATTCCCTGACCTCATTACCCTGAGGGAAGGGATAACTTAGCTCCATCCAGCCACGGGCGGGGCGCGTGGGGACAGCTTTGCTACACCCCAGCTCGCTCCTGGGCACCAGTGAGGGTCTCCGGGAAAGCGCAGGGGGAAAACTTGGGAACATCGGGAGGAATTTTCAGGATGTGGCCGATCCGGCAGGAGCAGACGGCAGGTGGCACCCCTGGATTAGCACAGAGCTGGCTCCAGCCGGGCTGGGCTCTGTCTTCCCCTCCTCCCTGAGGAGAAAAGCAGGGATTTGGGCTCTCGAGGTGGCTGCAGGGACAGCCCCGTGTCCTGGGGTGTTCCCCACGGGACACTCAGGCTGTTCCCTGGCATTTTAGTAACCTGAGGTATGGATTTGGGCACGGGGTGCCCTTGTGGGGCAGCAAGGAGGGCTCCTCTCCCACAGGGATGGGAAGGAGAGCAGCCAGATCCCCACGGCCATGAATAGCTGTGCTACTGTTGCCTGGAAAGGCTGACCTGGAAACAGAGATCGGGCAGAGTAAAAGAATAAAAAGGGATTTATTGAAAGGATCCAGCTTGGGCAGTGCAGGAACCTCCTGGGGCTGCACCCAAGCAATCCAGCAATGCTCACAAAATGGATACCACGAGCTTTGGTTCATTAGCATATTGGAGTTAATTGTCCAATTACAGCTTCAAGTGATGAAGCTCCATCCTCCTTGTTCTTTCTCTCTTGTGGAGAAGAGAAGCATTGTTTCCACTCTTGGGCCTCAAATCTGTCCTTGGTCCCCAGCTGGAAAGGAATTGTTTGTCTCCCTACTCTGCGAAGGGAGCTCACCAACCCTGAATATGAAACCCAGAACTACACATTGAAACAGCGCAGAGTCTAAAAAAATAGAAAAGCTAAAGCTGAAGGCATCGCTCTCATGGCCATCGATGGGAGCTGCGCTCTCATGGCCATCACCGATCGCCGCCGCCCCGGGGCGCGGGCAGCCAGGCGGAAAGGCCGATAATCCATCTGCTAAAGAGCAGCGATTAACATGAAATGAAGACAATGAGCTGCGATCAGTGCGGCAGTGACACGGGGGACAGCCAGGAGGTCACCGCTGTGCTGCGGGGACCGCGCTGTGCTGCTTCTCCCATCTCTGGTGGGGGATGTTTGTTTCCCCCAGCGCCTGCAGCTCGTCCGACAGCAGCTAAATCCAAATGGAAGCGATCGGTTGGCCTTGGAAACGATAAATACAATTTTCCTAGTCCTGCGTGCCGCAGGTTGCGTTAGCCAGGGGTGGTTCTGACCCTGATCAGCGTTCTCTGCTGTCCTGCATCACTTCAGCCGGTGATGTAATTAAAGTGATTTAATGAAACCTCGGGCTCCCTCCTCCGTCTGGAGTGACACCCGAAATAAACCCCAGTGATAAGAGCTGGGCCCAGCCACGGAGACACTGACAGATTTTAATGGCTTGAGCAGCTTTACCTGTGACCCCACCCACCCGCTGTTGTTTCTCCGTGTAAGCCCAGCCCCAGAGAGCTGGTTTGAGCTGGAATTTGCTGAATCTGGCTTGGTTTGGGCTTCCAGACCAGGAAAGGGCCACTTCCCTCCACTTCCACATCCATGTTGGGATCTGGAAGGGGTCCCAGGATTGAGGTGTGATGCACAACCCAAAAATAAAACCTTCTTCTGCTGGCTGGGGGTTACCAGAACCCCGGAGTCATCTAGGCCAGCCCAAAATCAGCAAAATCAGACAGAAGTTATTATTGTAACCCTTTAAAAGTGGAGTCAGGGCTGGGGCTGTGCTGCTCAGTGCTGCTCCTTGGCAGCTGGGCTTTGCTGGTCCTTCCAGCTCGGGATATTCCACAGTTCTGGGCCCCACTAAAGGCCTGGAATTGGGTGAAATTGGGAGAATTGGGGATTTTAGGCTCAGTGTGTACTGGAGACAACGTTTGGCCTTCAGCCTCCTGAGAAACAAACTGAGGAAATTACAGAGGAGAGGGTTGGGAAGAGCTGGATGCACACAGTAAAAGAAAAGCAATTTATGAAGAGAAGATTTTTTTTTTAATCAACAGGAGGAAATGAACAAGGGTGAGTGACCAGACCGGGCTGAGCATCCCAACTATTTCACCTCCTAAAGCTCAGAGGAGTGACAGGAGGGGAGGTTTAATTGATGGCAAACATTACAGCTGGTGATGAATTCTCCAGCCTGGGCAGGAGAGACTTTTATAGCAGGGAACACGGGAGCACTGTGAAAGATGACTGTGATTCTTTGGGCATTTCTGGGTTAGATTGCAGCAAAATTGCAGCAAGAAAAAAAAGCAATTTTGCTTTAATCAACTCTCTAACAAAGCCCCGACATAGTGAGGAGCAGAAGGCATCGGGAGATAGGAAATTGTCAGCCTTGCTGGAGCTGGAAGATAAGATTGTACTGCCTCCAGCTACACTAAGAGAAGATAAATTATCCATGGGGGCAATTCAGAGAGAAAATAATGTACAATTAAAGTTGTTTGAATTACACTTTTAGGGAAGCACGAGCCCTGGAACGAAACAGCCTCGGTGGAAAGGCTGAAACCTCCTTCCCATGTGCTTCTAGAAAGCAGAACTAGATGGGGAAAAATCAACAATTTTGGGGAAAAAATGATGAATTGGGCAGGGCAACCCTAAAAGAGAGTCTCTGTAAGGGACCCTGGTGGGAGATACAGAGGAGGAGAAGCAGCTCTGGGCTCGCCAGGAGCGAGAGGCGGGGCTGGGAAAGGCTGGAGAGCGGCAGCAGGGCTGGAATTCTCATCCCTGCGTGTCCCTGCTCGCTGAGATCACAGAGCAGCTCCCAAACTCGGGGAGAGCCCCGCTGGTGTTCAGGACAAGCGGCTGGGTGCAGAGGTCACTTCAGGCTCTGCTGGCATCTGCCCCTCTCTGGGCTCTGCTTGAGCAAACAAGCCCAGTGTAAAGGTTGGAAAAGGCTCTGTGTTTCCATGGATAGCTGTCCTGCGTGTCCCTGTGCTCCTGTGGCAGCCAGCGGGAATATCCTGGGAGCTGGGAGAAGCTGGAGCCTCCTGTGCTGCCAGATCCCTTCCAGAGCTGCCAGTGATATCTGGGAAGGCTGACCTGGGAACAGAGACTGGGTAGAATAAAAAGAAAAAGGGATTTATTGAAAGGATGCAGCTTGGGCAGTGCAGGAACCCCNCACTTTGATAGGTTTTGGTCCATCAGCACATTGGAGTTCATTGTCCAATTGCAGCTCCAGGTGATGAAGCTCCATCCTCTTTGTTGTTTCTCCTCTTCTTCGCTGTTATTTCCACTCTTGGGCCTAAAATTTGTCCTTGGTGCCAGCTGGAAAGGAATTGTTTTGTCTCCCTACTCTGTGCAGAGAGCTCCCCAACCCTGAATATGAAACCCAGAACTGCACACTGAAACAGCACAGAATCTATAAAATAGAGAAGCTAAAAGTTAAGGCATCATTGGCTCCTCTGAGCATTCCAGCAGCTCTGGCAGGGCTGGCACTGCAAGGTGGCACCTTGGGCACCGTGCCCTTGTCACAGTGCCAGGGGACAGCTGCTCCGAGGAGCCGAGAGCAGCAGTCACAGAGCCCCCTGCCGTGCTGGCAGCTGCCTAGGGGGAAGGGGGAACGAGGAGGAGCACGGCGCTTTGGGAAGGGCTTTTCTTGGAAAAAGGCGCAGGGTGGGCTCCAAAAATACGTGAGCCTGCAGATGTGGTGTGCTCAGAGTCGGCTCCTCGAGCAGCAGCACAGGGGTTGTTCCATCTCCCAGCTCTGTTCCCATTGATCAGTCCTGTGAAAAGCAGAGTTCACTGTCCTGGTAAAATTTAAAAGGTTTAATAAAAAGATGATAGGAGACAGAACTAAAGCGAAGGATTACAAATCCAGGTGTCTTGGGTTCATACCAATAAGCACACACTAACTCAGAAAACACTTTAAATACACAGACATGTTCTATATTTGTAAACCCTCATGTATCATTCAAAAACATTCTTTTGGGTCTCCCCTACCCCCCTGCACCATCCCCTTGGAAATCTTGTGTTCATTATTCCTCTCATTCCTCTTCTTGGCTCTTTGGTGATCAGGGTGATCGATACCTGAGCTCCTGGGATGATCCAATAATGCAAGGAATTTTCTTGTTTACCTTTTGCCACTCCTCGAATGAGTTACATGAACAAAAAGCCCCTTATCCCTATTTTTTCTTTTACATTACCACTTTATCCAACATTACACATAGCATTCATTGTAATACTTGAGAAAGCCAATAATACAATACGCACTTATAACATCCAAGAAAGCCAGGAATTTTTCTGTTTAGCTTTCACCACTCCTCAAATGAGTTCCATGAACAGAAAAGTCCCTTGTCCCTATTTTTTCTTTTACATTACCACTTTATCCAACATTACATAAAGCATTCATTTTAATACTTGAGAAAGCCAATATTATAATATGCACTTATAACATCCTCCGAGAATGTGAGAAATTTTTCTGTTTAGCCTTCACCACTCCTTGAATTAGTTACATAAGCAAAAAACCCCTTGTAAAGGACAAGGTATTTACATTACCACTTTATCCAACATTACACATAGCATTCATTTTAATACTCACAAAAAGGCAATAATACAACATGCGCTTATAACATCCAAGAAAGCGAGAAATTTTTATTTAGCCTTTACTACTTGAATTAGTTCAATAGAAAAGTCCCTTGTCCCTTTATTTACATGACCATTTTATCCAACATTTTATATATATAGCATTCATTTTAATACTCACAAAAAGGCAATAATACAACATGCGCTTATAACATCCAAGAAAGCGAGAAATTTTTATTTAGCCTTTACTACTTGAATTAGTTCAATAGAAAAGTCCCTTGTCCCTTTATTTACATGACCATTTTATCCAACATTTTATATATATAGCATTCATTTTAATACTTTCAAAAAGCACAAGATGCACTTGTAACACCTCGCACCAGGTGGCACCTGATGCTCTGGGCAGGTTTGTCGCTCACTGGTGACATTTCCACGCTGCCGGGCGAGGTGACACCACCCAGGGGTTTATCCTGCCTGGCCACCCCCGTTTGTTTGTCGTAGCCCCGTGGGGTTTGTAGCTGATTGAAGACAAGACCTCAAGGAAAGGTTTTAGAGAGAGCAGCTCTTTTTTCCCTGAACCCTGCAGGGATGAAAGCCGTGATCTTGCAGAGGCGTTGCTGGGCAGAAGAAAAGCCTGGTGGCTTATTTTCTCTGATAAGAAAACACCTGGCTGATATTTACAGATAGCTGAATTAATTTCCTGGGAGATCAAAACGCTGCACATGCTTTGGGACTGCAGCAGCAACCTCTGGCTCCTGCCTGCTGTTCTGGGGATTTCTCTGGCCTCGGGTTTGCCAGGTGCAATATTCCTGCTGCAGGGGATGAAGGGGGACACTGTGAAGCTGGCTCGGGGACAGAGCACAGAGGAGTGCTGCCTTTGAGGGAGAAGGTCTCATATTTCTTAAATTTGGGGGGAAATCCACTTTTTTGCCTTTTTCCTGCTGTCCCTGCTGGTTGTGGGGTGCTGGTGAATCCCAGCCCAGCGGTGGTGGGCGCTGGTGGCAGCAGAGCTGGGAGGAAGGATGTGTGGAACGAAGCAGGAGGAAAGGAGAAGGAAAAAAAAAATCATTTTCCATGCCTGAGGCAGGGCTCTCCAGGGGCCTGGAGCACAGCTGGCTCCTCATCCCTGGAACAGAGGAGCTTTTCATCCTGCAGGCTGTGGAAAATCCTCTGGGAATGGGGCACAGTGCTGGGAATGACGTGGTACCAGACACCCCGGTATCCCCGGAGCGCAGACTGGGATAAAACCCTGCTGGGAATGGCTGATCCCACCCAGCAGCTCGCTGGAGCTCAGGGCTGGCTGAAAATTTAATGGCATTTTCAAAAACCCCCACCTCTGGGCCGGGCACAGCTGGCAGCAGCTGCCCCTGGCACGCACACACGTGGCTTGGGAAGCTCTCCTGAGCTTTTTCTGGGAATTCTTTTCACTGAGTTAGGAGTGACACTGAGCTCCCTCACCGGCCCTTGCAGGCCCCTCGTGAGAGGCAATTTTTGGGCAAAATTAATTAAAGGTGTTGCTGTCCCACTCCCCAGTGCATATTCCCAGTTCTTCCATATTCCCCAGTGGGAATCTGGGGAGCTGACCCCCATAAATTGTTAATATCTCAATAAATTCAGTGGGATTAGTTCATCTGCGCTGTGGGAGCATCCCAGACCTGTGGCACTTCTGCCTTTTGCCCAGAGCCGCTTTCCTGCTGCTCCACGTCCTTTGGGATTGGCACTGGGATGTTCCTGGTGCTCCGTGGAGGAGCCAGAGCTGGTTTGTGGGATTTTCCATGTGCTNAGCCGCTTTCCTGCTGCTCCACGTCCTTTGGGATTGGCACTGGGACGTTCCTGGTGCTCCTTAGAGGAGCCAGAGCTGGTTTGTGGGATTTTCCATGTGCTCCTTTCTGCTCCACATTCTTTGGGATTGGCACTGGGATGTTCCTGGTGCTCCTTAGGGGAGCCAGAGCTGGTTTGTAGGATTTTCCATGTGCCCAAATCCCTTTCCTGCTGCTCCCCATCCTTTGGGATTGGCACTGGGATGTTCCTGGTGCTCCTCAGAGGAGCCAGAGCTGGTTTGTGGGATTTTCCACGTGCTCCCTACTGCTCCTCATCCTTTGGGATTGGCACTGGGACGTTCCTGGTGCTCCTCGGAGGAGCCAGAGCTGGTTTGTAGGATTTTCCATGTGCCCAAATCCTTTTCCTGCCACTCCACATCCTTTGGGATTGGCACTGGGACGTTCCTGGTGCTCCTCGGAGGAGCCAGAGCTGGTTTGTAGGATTTTCCATGTGCCCAAATCCTTTTCCTGCCACTCCACATCCTTTGGGATTGGCACTGGGACATTCCTGGTAGTCTTTAGTGAAGCCAGAGCTGGTTTGTGGGGTTTTCCATGTGATCCCTTCTGCTCCACATCCTTTGGGATTGGCACTGGGACGTTCCTGGTGCTCCTTAGTGGATCCAGAGCTGGTTTGTGGGGGTTTCCATGTGTCCAAATCCCTTTCTTGCCACTCCACATCCTTTGGGATTGGCACTGGGATGTTCCTGGTGCTCCTCGGAGGAGCCAGAGCTGGTTTGTGGGGTTTTCCATGTGCCCAAATCCCTTTCCTGCTGCTCCACATCCTTTGGGATTGGCACTGGGATGTTCCTGGTGCTCCTTAGTGGAACCAGAGCTGGTTTGTAGGGTTTTCCATGTGCCCAAAGCTCCTGCAGTGGGCAGTGCAGCTGGGACCCTGTGGCTCCAGCTTCCCCTCCTTCCAGAGGGAGGATCAGGATGGAACAGGTCACTTTCCCATCCCTGGAAATGCCCAAAGCCGGGTTGGACAGGCCTTGGAGCAGCCTGGGATAGTGGATGGGTTTTAAAGTCCCTCCCAACCCTCCCCACCCTGGATTCCGTGATCTCGGCAGGTTTGGGCGTGGAAGGTGGGATTTACTCTTAGCCCTGAGCAGTGCTGGTAGGAAATTTGGGAATGATCCTCGTGGGCAGCACGCCTTTGATTCCCACATCCCCAGCCGCTGGAACGCAGAGCTGTGCAGCATTTCCATGGTGCCAGTGGCCAGCAGGAACAGCCCCGATTCCCAGAGCCGACCCTGCACCCCTCCTTGGGAGGTTCTGGATGTGTCCCAGCACCTCCCTCCCCACCCTGCCTGGATCCTGGCTGAGCACAGAATTAACCTTGTGAATTTTTTCACCTTTCTGCGTTTTTCTGGGTCATTATTGTGCACATTTCTTCTCCCCATACACCTGGGCTGCTGCAGGGTTTGAGGAAGGAAAACAAGCCAAAAAGAATCGTTTGGGATGGAGACATTTCTGACTGAAATTCCCTCCCGGAAGCCTTTTAATTGTGAATTATAAGCAGACCTACGAGCAGCACGGATTTGAATTCTGAGCGTGTTTTGGTGTTAAAACCTGCCTTTGTTTCCAAGATTTTCATTTTTTGGTGTTAAAAACCTGCCTTTGTTTCCAAGATTTTC
>VXBU01004133.1:0-36623 GCA_013400315.1 Bombycilla garrulus
TACATTGTAACCTAGGACGGACACACACTCACTCAGCTTCTTAGCGCCAGATGATAGCACTTGGGTTGTGAGGGATTTGGTCTCAGTTTTATGACTTCTTTTTTTTGTGAATAAAGTTCATGAGGACCAGGGTTAAAAACAAGTACTCATACAGTGATTTGTAGTGAAGCACTCCTGGAAGACACTGGAAATTCACCTTGGAAATCCAGAACCAGATGGGTAAAAACAGAAAACTAGCAAAAAAGTAAGGCATGATTCCTTTTGCTGTGATGGAAAGGACTTTTACTTATCTCACTCTGCCTTCTTGGTTGGGCTATGAAGGGTATCAATACAAAAGTTATGTCAGAGTGGGTTTGGGAAAGAGCTACATAAGAGACAAGAATGAAAGAAACATCACAACATCATGCTCTGAGGGCAACCTGAGCTCTCATCTATTGCAGCTCCTTCTTATCCACCCCTGGCAATAGTAGTGCTGTCTGTCTGAAGGAGAGGAAGAAAGGTCATGAAGAAAAATTGGACCTTTATTTGCACTCACATTATGAGTGCCGGAGTATGACCTAAACACAGATCTCAAGGGTTTCAACCCTGAAACCACAGCTAGTGCCACAATGGTTCCCTCTGGACATCCTCTGGGGAAACTGGACACTCCTTTCTCAGCACATCCCTGTAGCTCTTGTCCCCACAAATGAGCTCTACAGCAAAATAAATAAATGGGCAAGAAATTCACAACTAAGAAGAACATGCTGTTTCCTAAGTTTGGTTTATTTTTTTGTTCTTATCCACACCCAAAGTGTCAAGGAAGTAGGAAGTTACAGAGTCTGACTTTGAATTTATAAGTACTCTAAAGACAGCCATCCCAAACAAACAGCTTAAAGAAAACAAAAATACATAAACTTTAAACCTAAAGTTTTAAGTCCCATTACAGCAGATAGTGTGAAAACAAAATTTAAGTAAAGGAGACCACTAAAGAAACTAACCTGAGCATTAAATATGGGAGAGTATTAGAGTAATTTTTTTTGGCTAGACATAGTGTTAAAGCTTATCACTCTGCATACAAAAAAAAAAAAAAAAAAAAAAAAAAAAAAAAAAAAAAAAAAAAAACAAAAAAAAAAAAAAAAAAAAAAAAAAAAAAGAAAAACAAAACAAAAAAATATAGACAAATAAAGTTGAATTACCTCATAGCAATATACCCAAAAGGTACAGCCCTGGGTAGTCCAAAGGAACACACAAATAGCTTAATCTCCAACACAAGTAAGTCCTTCATGTGTTATGTATTGTCATCAATTAAACCAAGCAGTGCTGAACTGCCCAGACTGCAGTCAGGGCAATTGTGTGTTAAGCCATGGCACAACAGATACTTTTAAAAAACTATTTATGTGTTCCTGCTAAGAGGGGTACTTTGGTGGTAAAGATGATTACCTATGCAAAGCAAATGTATGTGCTAAGATATATTCCATGTTTTCCTTAATTACACTAGCAAGTCTACAAAAGATTATACCTTTTTCTCACATAACCTGCCTTCTTTTCCCTGCCTGCAGAGTCCAAGCTTCATGGGATCCCTTTAATCACATTTGATATCCATGGGCACTGATACCCAACACCTGCTTTCTATATTTTGACTTGACTGCAGAGAAAATAACCTCGTTTTCCAAGAAGAGCAGTGTTAACTACTGAAGGAACCCAGGCCCAGGAAACTGTCAGATTCAACTTGCAAAAAAGGCTTTGGGATGGAGTGGGTCTTGCAGAGAAGAAAATGAGGAAAAGATCTGTCCACCTGAAAAGGCGTGACCAGCGTCATCTATTATAAACCAGTGAAGGTAACACAAAGCATAATAAGTGCATCTGCATGCAGCTTCAGAGATTACTATCTGAAAAAATGCTTCTCAGCCTGTGGTCACTACTGACTGCTTTAATTTATTTTTTTTTTGTCAGTACATCCAAAGCAGATGGCGAGGGCAAAAAAATAAAGGAAACCAAAATGAGAAATAGTGAGAATTATACATAATGCTTTTCTGATACACAAGAACTTGATTAATTAGAGACATAAAACTGTGTTGGAGGTATAGTTTCAATTCTTACCTTCCCCATGTAATTTATCAACTGTCTTCCCAATCAGGCACATAAGCAGATGTCACAATTGTATAATCTCCAAAGCATGATGAACATAATCTGAAGTTTTGTGATGTCTAGCTGTGTTGGACCCGCTGAGCATTCAGGGCCAGAGAACAGCTGAAACTTTCTAAAGTTTATTTTTAAGGTCTGAAACTGTAAAGGTACAAAAGAAATTGGTACCTAAAGTTAAAATCAATACGATATCAAATCTCTAAAACTGAATGTATAACAACCACCTGGCAGCCTCATAACACTTTTTCTAATTGTAGTAACTGCTCACTTCTAGCATGACTTTACTTTCTTGTTTCTTCTCTTTTACATGACATGTTCCCTTTTGCTTAGTATATTAAGTAAAGCTATCTTCCATTTAAAGCCAGAAAACTGTAACACTTTTCAATACTTGGACTTCTCTCAGTAGACAACAATCTACCTCAGGGATCAGGACACTTTGCATCCTGAGCTGCTGGAGGGCCTCTTCATCCCTCTGACCAAGTACAGCTGCTGTAGGTGGGCCTCAAAAGACGCAAGAAAGCTGCTTGTGGGTGCCCGGAGCCTGGCAGTAGCTGTTAAAATCAGACCAAATCTCTATTCCCCAAGGCAAACAGAAAAATAGTGAAACTGCCAAGGAGGACTCATTCCTGTTCAGTTCGTGACCTCTGCAAAAAAAGCAACAAGTTCCACTTCTCCTTTCAAATTAAACATCTACTCTTTATTGCCTAGGAATATGTTTTAATATTCAAGGTTTGATGAACATGAGAAATCTTTTTGCTGCTGTTACATGATACCTGATACATTTTCCCCCCACTCACAGCTTTGCATTTTTATGCCAACATTACATAAAACATACTGGACTTCTTCAATGTACAGGCTGGGATACCCTTAAAAAACTTCCAAAAAAAGGTGTTCAAGTCCAAAAACCACTTTTTTTTTTAAATTGGCTATTTCTACTGAATGAAGTTCCAGCACATTCCCCATGAAAAACCTACCTTGTTGTTTTTGCTTCCACTGAAAAATAAATAGAAAGCTTTCATATTTAGGTGTCTAGAACTACTTTAGTGAGGAAAAGGAAGGGGAAGAAAATGGATAATTTTCAATTTTCTGCAAGTGAATTTTACAGACAATCAAAATATCTGTGCAAAAATATGCTCAGTAGATCAGTGCCCACTTGTGACTTTAACAATATACAATATAATAGCTTGAATTACTGATGACTCCAATACTATTCCATATATCTGTTGTCTCTTTCCCAGATATGAAAACGTACATTTGGTGTCTAGATGGCATGGCCATAATTATCAGTGATCTTGAATATCTCCAGCTTTGGTGGGGTTTTTTTTTCAGTAAATATTCATGGCAAGATGAGCTACCCAATAGTCTGGCAGTGATTTCTTTTCCATTCCTTTTCAACCACCAGTAAGCAGTCTCTAGATTCAAGAAATAGCATGACTATCCCCGAAGCTATTGTAGCTGCAAACCTAGATTGACTATACAGAATAGCCTCCTTAAATTACATAAATTGCTACTGTTCACTAAGTCTATAGTGGTCATGCAGGCATGCCTTTAAAGAGCCAGTCGGCTATCAGGATTCGTGGATTACATCTGGATGCCAGTGTAATTTGCAGTTGTGAAGACTAAGCTTTCAGGACAATTAAAACATAGTACAATAATATAATGTATTTAAGAAGTAGAATTTCTTTAAATTAGTGGAATAAAATCATTGATTAAAGCAAGAGAGAAAGAACAGAAGACTTCTTTAATATGGTGCATTCCTATTGCAAAGCATTTTCCCAGTTTTTTCACAATGTCTTTGGTTTGGTTCCTCTGGACAGCAAAACAGATGGAAAGGATGTCTCCTCTTAGAGGACTGATATCCCTGTTGTTCAGTTTCTTCAACGCATTAGAGGTGTACTACTGCAACGCCCTCTACCCTCAGAATACACAAAGCAGCAAGGGTAGGAAGATGTTTTCATCACATGGATCACACCAGGTCTTTAGAAACAGGATCTAAGTGAAGGTGGCAGAAATAGCTTGTCTTGTTTGTTGGTAAAGGGAATAGAAAAGGAAAACAAATCAGCTATCACTGACAATTTATTCTTGAAATTGTAGTTAATACCCTACCCTCTGTCCTTGCCAGACCTGAGATAAACTTTTGTTTGTTAGAAGAAAAGAGACAATCATGCTTATAATTCAGCTTACCTGGATATAACCAGTGGCTCCTGCTCACAACAGTCACAAATAAGGCCACCAGTTCATGTACCATCAAATAACAAGCTTCCAACTCCTCACCTGCTACTTCTAAAAAATGTTTCAATTTAAAGCCAGATAAAAAACTTAAGAAAACGTATCTGATGAGACTGTATAAAGGAAAATTGTAGATTTAACATAAATATGATTTTTCCTTTCCCCGACAAAGGGCCAGAGCTCAGAGTCAATCAGAGAGAGGTATATCTAGACAGCAGAACCCCTAGAGACTAGCAAGATTATTAGGCCAGGCATCAAAGACCATGAAAGCAGCTGTACTAGCTCCAACACCAATAAGAAGCTGCCAGCAAATTAGCCGATTTAAAGCACTGTAGAGTCCCAGTCCCCAGCCAGTTCATGTCTCCAAAGCACTCCCATAGGTGCAGATTTCTGGAGAATGCAAATGTTATACAGTCTCTTGGTTTTGAAAGACAGGTGCCTGCCAAGGAAGGCAGGAGCTTCTCTTGGAATAGAAAAAATGCAAGCCCCCTCCCTCCAAATTATTCAAAGGGGCTCTCAGGCAAACATATGAGGATAAGAATAACAGTTCTTTAATATGTATAAACAAAATAAAGTAAAACAAAAACCAACAAACTATAACCTAATAGGAAAATTAGAACAAGATGCAGTATTAAACAAAAAGACAAAACCTGACAGTTAGAATACAACCTGGCACCCTGTCAGTCAGGGTGTTGGTAGCAGTCCAGTTTGAATGGTGGCTCCAGTAGCCCTCCTGGAGTGACAGATGGTTCTGCTGAAGCAGAGATCCTGTAGAAGGGCGGAGTTTTCCTCCAACAGTCCAGTGGTGATGTTGAAGGGTCTGGTCCTTCCTCTGGGAATCCAGTGGGAGAGAAGGCTGCTCCTCTGGGAATCCAGTAGAAGGCAGATGCCTGTTCTGTCCAAATGTCCAGATTATATCCAAGTGGGAATGCTTGGCTCCTCCCCCTGGGCAGAGCTTCTCACAATGGGCTGATGTCATTCCCTGAGTCATGTGGTGGGTCCTCACAATGTGATGATGTCATTCTATGAGTCATGTGGTGGGTCCTTAATCGCCCTTTATACAGGAAATGGCTCCCAGAGAGAGTTATCTATGACTCATGGGACAAGGTGTTAATGACCCATTATCAGGAGATAGTCCAGGGGAGGAGGCAAGGAAAACACTGCCCCTCCTGATTTTAACAGTTCATGAAGATGGAGATAGATTACAGACCTCTGGAATATTCTTATATTGTAACCTAGGACACACAGCTACCCAAATTCAGCTCAAGGCCAGCAGTACTTATTGGCTTTGGCAAACACTTCAACACCGGTCTTCCTAGTGACTGGGGAATACATTCATCAGGCACAGACCTGCCTTGCTTGAATGCACTGACCCAGCTGATGCTCAGCACTGTGCTGAAGCCAATCAGCCCTTAAATCTGGAGACCCTACTAGGAGATACCTGGGGTTTTCAAGGTCAACAGATGTAGCCTCATCCAAATACGGGGGATACAGAGCTATGCAACTGCCTTAGGTGATGCAGAAACACTGCCCAAACTGCAGCACAGAAGCCCAGCCTCTCAGGAGGCACCAGACCCTGGTCACACATGTCCTGCATACTCTTTGTGTACATGCCAGCCAGTCCAGAGCTGCACAGGGGCTTCAGTATGCCAGTGACTGCAGAGACCATGGAGAGTCACCTAGCACCTGAGCATTCTCTGGCATAACCTAAACTCCACTTTCCATTATCCTGAATAGAGTAGTTGACTGTTTTTTCTCTAATTTACTTCCCATCCTACATCTGGCATTTTTATTTCTCCAACTTGCAAAGTTAGAGATGAAAATAATATTTCTATGCTGTTTTAAAAAGAGAATAAATTATATTGGAAGCTGTGATGGAGCACACTGACCACAATCTTTGAAGTTCTTGGTGTGTAATTTACTTACATAATAGTTTGTATTATGGCTTAAGTGCTGGATTTCTAGTATTGCCCATCAAATTTCAGCCAAATGAAAAAGAATAAGCAAGGTGAACTACTCCTGGGAAGGTAAACTATCTGCAAGAATTTTTTATGCAAGTGTTAGAACACCAACAATTCTCAGTTATTCAAAAAATATGTAAAGGTCTGGAATTCAAGGAGTTTTAGTTCTCTAGGATCATAATTTAGAAAGTAAATTTTAATCAGGATTGGGTGGCTCAAGAGATTGGGTAATAGTCTTTAAAAAAAGCTGGAGTCCTTACCCTCTGATCAACCAGGGGGTAAGGACTAAAAAGCATAAGGTCTCAAACACCACTGGAAACTAGCCAACTTGGTCTAATACTGTGGGTGGTGACTCTAGGCAAATTTTGGATTTTCTCACACACAGTCCTCATGCTTATGAGTAGCCTCCTCTAAATTTCATTAGAACTCTTCCATCATCCTCCCCAAAATTCTGCATTAGTTATATCTTTGAAATGCCAATGGCATTTCATATCAGATAGATATTGAGTTTGCTGATAACACTGTGCTGACAAATACCTTGTTCCTCTCTGTCCCTTTTTACTACATCTATGTGATTTTTCTTAATTACAATCTCCTGAAGGTATTGACTTGAGGTGCCATATAGCATAACAGGGAAGAGGAAATTCATATCAGCAAGTTGTTACTTTGCAGGAAAATGGATTTTGATTAGTGTTGACTGTGTCAGTCAAAGATCTGAGATGCACAAAAATGGAGGCCAGGCAAGTCTGAAGATACAGCTCCTAAACTCCCTTCAAACTAATCATAATATAAAATTGAATTTTGCTCTTTGGGTAGTTTCAGATACAATGAAAGAACAAGGAAAAACTGTTACACTATTGCTGAAGATAAAGCACCATCTGTTAATACCTTGCTTACTCAAACTTTTGTTGGACTGCATTTGTCCAAGAAGATGTAATTGTCTTGCTTCTTCCTTGTCTAAAATTCTAGTCCACTGACATATCAGATTTCACCCAGTCACTATTCAGCAGTGTAAAAATAAAATACAGGCATGTACACAAAGGGAGAAGATCAATCTAGCCTGACTTCTCAAAGCATACAGAGCAAAACAAAACTCAGCCTCCTGTGACAAACTTTATGTCATGTTACTTTTTTGCATTAGTCTGTCACTAAACACTGAATTTAGTGACAAATTTTGTGTATTCTTATGGCCCACAACATTTACTTATGTATAAGTACATACTCTTACATTACTTCTCTTTACCTCTTTAGAGGATTTCATAAGAGCCCTGACAGCACTCCCTGGGAACTATTCTGTTTTATCTACCAGTTTGCAACTAGTTTTGCCAGATTGATGCAATTCCTGCATTTTCTCATAATTTATTTTCTGAAATATCAGAAAATACATTGTTTCCAATATACAGTACCAAGCCTGTAGTAGTAGTTATAATTTTTTTAAAAATCTGCTTGTATTTTCTTTGAAAAGAAACAAACAGTACAGCAGAACACGGTATCTGTTTCTGGTGCATGTGATACTCTCAGAACATTTCAAGTTTTCCTTTTCATACAGTTGCTATAGTTTAATAAGCAACTACTATCTGACCTCCTTAGGGGTAACAGGTGAAACTTAATGGAAGAAAACATCCAGGAATTGTACAAAAAATAAAGTTTTTTTTCTGCTTCTGCAGATGTCAAGTGAAAGTTGCATGAAATATTTTTCTAGATTAAAAGTTGAGATATCTTACTAGCTGGAGCTACTGACCTGTGCAGACAGTCTTCTAGCACAATTTTCACAACATGTTTACAGTATCACCTCAGTTATCTAGAACTTCATGTTATCCCCACAAGGGTCAAATTCCTGACATGTATTAATTACACTGAAACTTGCCCTGGATTACTTGAAACTGAAAATAACTGAACCTATCCACTACCCTCCGTTTTAAATAACAGAGGACGTATAGTGGTGTTAATGCTTTATGTCTGTTCCCTGTAACTCCAGAAATTAATACATAAACGTCACATCTCTTATCTAGCAGGTCTGCCAGCTTTGGTCTGAAAAACAGGCTTGAGAGGCAGAGAGCATTTATAGCCTGGTCATATTCACTGCTGTGGGCTGCAGGACAGGAGGAAATGGGAAGGACAGAAAGGTTTAAACTAAAAAAAAACACTGAACAGCATTCCTGATCCATGCACTGCCGGTCAAGGAAACAGACTTGCTTCACAGTTCAGCTCTATTTAGTTGCCAAAATGACCTTGGATCCCTCCTGTAGTCAGCCAAAGACTGGATGCTGCCTGCATGGTAAGCCTATGTCCCACTGAAACTTGAGTTTTTATTGTGCTGCATCTTCTTGTGTCCATTACCAGCAAGTCAGGCCTGCAGCTTCTCCCTGAAGGCACTCACCAAGCAGCTTCACAGGAACCTCTGTAACTTCATTATATCAGGGCTTGAATGCAATGAAAATTCAATGACCTACTGACAACTTAGGTAACTTAGGCAACAGCAGGCATTAGCTCTAAGATCCCTAATGCCATTGCTAGGCAGGAGTGGTAAAGTTAGGATTGGTTTTGGAAAAACCAGTAAGCCTCTTTCCAACCAAACTAGAAATGGCATTCAAAAGATATGAGTAAAAGCTAAAAGTAATGAGGCAGTTAAGAAAAGGTATGAGAAATATCCAGGAACACGTGGCAACATCCATAGAATTCGTCGGCTGTGCAGCCAAGCTACACGGCACCCATCCAACCCAACAGTTATAAATGGCAAACAGCAAGAGCATTAGCAGTCTGGACTATCAGTTTAAAGCTCAAAATTTGTTTCCCTACAACAGGTGCAAGTGTCACAATCTGGCACTCAGTCCAACATGCCTCCCAAGAGACCAACACCACTTTGCAACATATTAAGTCAAGTGGCATCTCTTTAGCCGTAAAAGGAGACCAAGTAATATCAACATTATGACTAGAAAAGAAGAGAAAGGGGAAGTGGGGAAAGCATCATGTTTACCATTTGCCTTATGGGGCAACGCATAAGGTTTAAAATTGTGCATGAGAACTACTACAATTCAAAGGAGAAAAGCCAAGGTAATGAAATAGCATAAGAGAAAAAACTGAGCTGAACTCAATACACACTTGGATGCATGCACTCATTTAGCAAGTTCAATGCTCTCTGAAATCTCCCTTTCATACACCATGCAGTAATAAATCAATGTGCACTATTGCTCTAAAGAAAAACAAACAATCTCCATCTAAGTAATACTGCTTCCCACATGATGATGAGGAGGCAGAAACAAATACTGGCAATAGTGAGGACTTTAACAGAAGGACATCACTCCAAAGATTGTCTCTGTATTGCAACACTAATTTTCCAGATCATTAGTTATATTGCTTGCCCATAAATGAATGTGCAATTCTCCTACTAAGCTGTGGGGAAGATTTGCACATGATATCACATGGTTTCCAGCGTTCAAAAGGTTAATAGTTAATGTTTTTGATGTCCATCAGTCAGATAGTTCAATCTATCACTGTGTTTTCCATAAGCAATTAACTAAGTTGTTTCCTCTGCACCATTAATTTTAACAGGTTTACAATAGTATCACTAGACCTCTGGACATTTAAGAGGAAATGCATCACAATCGGAAAGTACCATGCCAAGCAGGAAGCAAGTGGCTTTAATCTGGGAGCAGTGAGGAATGCAGAGACAAGGAGAATTCAGTGTCAGATATTTCAGCCTCTATGAACTCTTGACCACAGCACCAGACTACAGAATTTTACTGGGCTCTTAAACTAAAGAAATCACTTTGCACTGATCTTTAAGGCACCGGTTTTCCATTAGTTTGCCTTTTTGCTTGTTTGCTTTAAGTCAGGGAAACAACTGCAATGTGATCTTTGGAAGAAGACGCATTCCATCATCTGCATTCAGCACGTAGGCCCCTGCTAGCAACATGCACATCATCTAAAATAAATCCACTTAAGAGTGCCTGGAAAGGTTTTCAGCCTAGAAACACTACAAACAGTTGCTAGCAGACGTTAACTGGAATGGATTTCACCAAGTTGATTTGCAGCCAGGGACAGGATTAGAGACAGCATTCTTCTGCCACCATCTTCAGCCCAAGGGCCGGGGTCACAACAGACTGTTGTTTGCTCTCTTTTCACAAGAGAAGGTCAAGGAAGCTTGAGCTTCCCCAGACCACATTGAGGTGGCCAATCTGTTGGTCTGACTACACTGTGAAAACTCTTCCTGCTTGCCACCCAAGGACTTCTCAGGTTAAGAGCTTTTGGGAAGTACCCTCCCTTTTCACACTTCCAATGCTGCTGTCATCTGGTTATCAACACTGATCTAGCTATTCCCTGCAGCAGAGGCTGCATATCACTGAAAAAGACAGTTGGGGATCAGAGACTGTATTTATAGCACAGACCTACAGACTCCAACCTGTCAGAGGCTTTCCAGAATTAAGGAGTGAGAATACTATGAAGTATAATTTTAAACACAGACAACCTTTAAATGAAGGATTTAAGCCTGAGATTTTCCCAGGTTCCTGTGTCTTTTGCTTTTGGCCAATACCTTAAGGAATGCATCTAAGTTTAAACTCTGTAGCTGTAGTTTCAGAACTATTTTAAACCGATGGAATGACACCTCTTTTCCCAACTGGGTGAGCCTCCTCCTTCCCTTCTGCCTGCATTTCTGTTCATGCTGTAAGATGAAGGGTCAGCTGCCCAGTCCAACTAATACGAAGGCCAGTTCTGTCATTTGTAGGAATTCCATATTCAGAGTAGCTGAAAGCAATCATAACCTCAGGTCTAGTTTTCCTTGCTAAGGACAAAAGCTAAAATTTATTTAGCTTCCAGACATGGATAGTTGTAGCTCTGCATATTTTATGTGTGTTGGCCTAAACACTTGCAGTACAGCAGCTCAGTGCTTCTTTCTATCTCCTCATTGCAAACTGATCAATTTTGCAACAAAAGACGCACAAAAATTGCAGGTGCCTGGATACAACTGCAACAGTGCCGCATTCCCCACAGGACACAAGTGACACATTCACAGACTCAGGGCATCCAACTCCTTCACTAAAAACTCCTGAAGATTGTGCATGTCTCCAGACATGTATTTGCCCAACTATTAAGAGAAGTAATAAGCTTCAACAGTGGAATTTGATTTGAAGAGTATAAATCTTTGCTCAGGAGGCTCTTTTTTCAAACCTGGCAGCTCAAGGAAGGCACTGATTCTTCATTAAGTGCAAATTTAAACTATGAGGCAAATGGGATTTATTTGTTAAACTATTATTTTTTCTGATACTTACAGATACTTTGAGATTATTCTTCAAAAGCTTGCCATTTCTGAAATACTCACTCAACTCAGTGTAATTAAACCAACATAATGCAAGTCATGGCTGAACTTGCAGAAGGACTCCAGCATCTGAAAGCAAATCTAACAGTTATTCCAGTGGGCAATCTACATTTTTCATGGATACAAAATGAGCTCTTTCTGGAAGCCAGCTTCCCTCCCCAAACCAAGGAAAGACTCTGTCATTTATAGTAAAAGTTTTTGCCATGATAAGGGCAAGTTTACGTTTCAGCTGCCTAGCATTATTTCTTCAGCAGTAGCAAAGTTTTTCTTTTTGCTGTTTTCAAATGCTATCCCTGGAATCTTTCAGTTTACTAAACTTCCGGTGCAAAAATAAATAAACAATCATTACGATGTTTTATAAATAACATCTTTGAGAAGTCACTTGATAGACCTAAATAGGTAGATTATTTGGTTTTAATATTTTTTTTCTAAAGCATGCTAAGGCTGGGCAAGAAAAGGGTGTCTTCATACAGAAAAAAAAAAAAAAAAAAGGACATCCTCTGCAGTGACCATCCTCTTTTGATTTTCTCATATAAAAGGTTCCCCTTGCCTCCAAATTTACATATTAACTTTCTAAATTATTCACTGTGAATAAAACTAATTATAAACCTACTGATTAAACTCACAGTTCTTAGGAGAGCAGTCTAAAATGAGACTGTGAATGACACAGGAATGTTTGTGATATTTTTGTAACTGTTATTTATTATTTGTATTAACATAATGCCTAGGAGTCCTGGCAATGGAACAGGACTCATGGGGTGAGGTGTTAGACAAAAACAGACTAACATGATCCTTGCCACAAAGAGCTTACAAGTATTATTAGCATTTTGCCAATCCAAGTCCTGACATTCTCAGCAGCAGAGCTCAGCAGGCTGAGGGCAGAGCTTAAGATGACTGTAAAAATGCTGCACCTTTGAATCCTAACCAGTCTAGTTTTGGAAGAGGTCTCAACAATATGACAAAGTTTGCGTAAGTCCACAGTGGCTGTGGATCACAGCCATCCTTCAAATGTGTCCTGCAAACATTTAGCCATCTTGGCTAGTGCTGTTCTGACAGAACAAGGAAATTGTTTAGGGCACCCTGGGTACTGAGAGACTTCATCTTATAAGAAGGGACAAACTCCAGGACCCTGGCAGAAAGGGCCAGTATTCTTAGCATGACAAGGACTGGTCCCAGCCAGCAAACAGCTTATTGAGTGCACCGTAAGCACTCCAGCCAAGGAAGCACCTAAAAGATGGGACTTCAGGGTCAGCAGTGAGGTTGGTCAGTGAAAGTCCTGGCTGAGTTCCATCTGGGGCCAGTTGTGCAGAAAGCACACAAAAACCCCTGAGAGATCAATAATGGGAAATTTGGAAACAAGCATGGTTCTTCACTTCAAGTTTCACTCCAGCCATCATAAACACAACACTGCAGCTGGTAGCTGAGGAATGAATTTCATCACCCATGGACGTTAGGGACTACTCATGAGCCACACAGAGGTGGTGAACATGAAGACTACTAGGAGTTGGCTGAACTCACTTCTCTGAGGGTGTGTATTACAGCTAAATGTAACTCAGACCATCACAAACAAATAAGGTGGGGTCATTTACCTCCCTTTGTTCTGTTTGTTAATTTTTCTATAGTACACGCCTTTTATTAATTTCCTATTTTTCAGCCTCTCTTGCATGCATACATCAGATTATAGTAAAACTTGGAAGCCAGGCAACACAGGCTGAACACAAGTGCAGCAGTGGAATATGTCCCTGGTATATTTGCTGTCAGATCAATTATTAGTTTCCTGCATCAAATGTTTGAGAGTTTTGGAACCAAACACAACATATCAGAGTAAGCACAGCTATTTAAATCAATAAAATACTAAATGAGATGCCAGCATCATATTTTGCATTTGTATTACTAGTTTAAATGGTAGGAGAGCAATGCTTCCTGGACAGCATTTGAATGGTTAATTGGAAGCAATAAAAGCCTTCAATCCAGTTTAAAAAATAAAAATAGCTGAATTTCCGTATAAACTTTCAGTTTTTATTTGTTTGCATCTCATTTTCCCCCCAGTATTGCTTTTTCTGTTCTTCCTGCCAAATTTGAACTTATGGCTGTTTTCCTCTTCTGCGATTAATTAACTACAGCTTCACTGCAGATTGTTCCAGACAGAGCCTGTTTACAAGCAATGTGGTTAAGAAACACCTGTTAGCTTCCTTTTATATTCTTTGCATAACTTAGAAATTTTTATGAATACATCATACAGCTACAATCATTAGGCAGAAATTTTATTAGGTAATACTGTCCAGCTCAGATAACACCCAAGGCAAGAAAATGTAAATGAAAAATCAATTTGAAGGCAGTCTAGAAAGCTAGGGGAGTAAAAAACCCAAACAACACAAAGAATACAAGGACGTGATACTAACCATTATTTTTTTTAAGGATACTCTTGCTTATATAATATATGTAATTATTATGTTAATACATAATTATTACATAATATTTATGTAATAATTTACATATTATTACATAGTAATTAGTACATAAATATTACATTATATGTAATATATAATGAAAGGATTCATTATATATTACATATGTGATGAGCCAAAATACACAGTGCTGCTCTCAACTACTGGCCAGACCCTAAATATTGTATTAGTCAAACATTCAGATTTCAGAACTGAAAGCAGGCACAAGAGGTGTAGAGAAACCAACTATTTAGCAAGGAAGATCCACAGAACATATGGCAGAATAGTTTGCACAGTATTTTGTTACGCTGTTGACACTCTGTTTTCCATCAACACTCACAAAAATGCTTTTGGAATATGAGTGCCAAGAACCTATTGTTTTTAGATAGGCAGGAAATTTTGCTTCTGTTTACTTCATATGTACCACAATTTACACAGCAAGACTTTTTTAGGAGTACAGTTGTGCTGGGAAATGAATATGTTCAGTAGAGAATAGTAGTACAAAATAAAGAAACAGGAATTATCATATATTGTGAAACTATACACTACAATAGGAGCAGCCTTTTTTCCAGAAACTTAAAAGAAAACACCCAAGAAGATAATTTCTCAAGAAAAAATTAGTAACAAGGAGGTATGAATGAAAAGAGTGATAAAAATTATCCATATCTGTTAAAATTTTGTGTATTTCTCTATCTTTGCTAATTATTTTTAACTGTGTGAAACATACTATACTTTATTTGGGTCTTGTAATTTTAGTTTGAGGTTCATACCTGCATGAAGAAAACAAGATCTCATTTGCTGAATTTAATTAGTACCGCAAACTCCTGAAAACTAACATAATGATGACATTTCTTTGAAATAACATACAAGATAGAAAAACCCCAGACTTACAATCTGTGCAACACTACAGCGTAAGAACAGACTACCAGCACCAGTAGAAAGAGAGCTGTTCTTAATAGGGTAATAGCAAGCTCTCAGTGAACCCTTTGCCAAAAGAAACTTCCTGGGAAAATAATGAGGGAAAAAACCCCAACCTCACTTTCAAAGGAACGAGCTTTCTTAAGCAGCACGTTATGGCTCTGTTCATGGTGCAATAAGTATGCAACCAGGTGACTTGTGCAGGTCTATTTTTAACAATGCTATATCATACATATATCACAAAGTTAAGGACCATAAACAAACTGAAAATTGGATGCCAAAGTAAACAGATTTTTATTCAGTAGTGCTGAAACATGAACCAAGATCCAAGCTAAAGTTCATCTCCCCATCTTTGTCTTGACTACTTCCTCCTATTATATGTGAGAATCGTTCACACAGCCTCTGAAGTAAGTGTCTGAGCTCCTGTGGGGATTGTTCAAGGAACTGAAGTAATGCTATAAACTCCCCTAAATCCTGTCAAACAAAAGATAAGGCAGAAATCTTTTCTTTTCTCACGGAGTGACATTATTCAGGGACAGGAAGCAAAAGCTGGAATCTTTTTAAGGGAAAAAGAAAGTCAACATACAGTGGTTAGTATTATAGAGCAAAGCTTATCCACAGTGATGCTGATAATTTTTTATAGAATAGATAATAAGAGGTACAAAATTGCAAATTAGTAGAAACCTTGAAAATTAGTTGTATTCACTATAAATGTCATACAAAATGAAAGAAACCAACAGCAACTCACTAGAAAAATTGCTGGTTTTATAAAAGTCACTTAATTATATTCATTGTACTCTAATACATCTTTTCAAGTCTTCTGCAGCTCCAGATGTTTTTTAATTAATAACTTAGCCAAAGCACTTCTTCAGCCTTCTACAATACAATACATGAAATGATGGTGCTAGAAACCTGACAGTCTTAGAACAAAGATGCTCAGTATCAATTTCTCACAGGAGATAATTTCTTCTGGCAACAAGGATTTTAATAAAGCCTGTTACTCCTCCCTAGGCCTAATATGTTCTTTGAATGTTTTGTGAATTTGCTTTTTGGTGCAAGCATTAGTTTTTGGGATTAATGAATACTGAACAAGAATGAGAAAACATTTCGTCAGATTTAATGCTGTTAGTCTGAATACCAAAGCAGTGGTCCTACATTTTCTTCCATTAAAGCAATGTGTCATTTCTGCTGTGATAACAGAAGCAGTCAGCACTTCTGGAGATCAAACCAAATTACAAACAAGCCTGCCAAGCTGAACATGTGTAACTCTATATATAATGCTGCATACAATCCACATCCTGACCTAGACTTGCAACTAGACAAAGTTCATTGTGTATTTATATGGCCTGTGCTAAGTATGATGGTGTTCAGATCCTTGAGCTCTTACTTTAACACCACAGCACTATAACCAATAAATTTCACTTAAATGATTGGTGTTCTGGTATGCAAGATCTGCAAAAAAATTATTCCCTCTTAAAATACCTGAGCAAGTCACTGGTGAGAATTTCAGAGTAACTGCAGATTCATCTCGTTTTAAATGCCAGGAAAAGTTTGAAGAATTCAGTCTGTCAACACTAAACTAGTAATACATAATACTTACAGAAGTGTTGTGAGAAGTCACTCAAACATTAAATATAGGCAACATTTTTACACCTGATAGTACTCCCTAGTGAACACCTCAGCATGTGTCTGATGTGGGCTTCAAGTTCACTACTATTTTCCTTCAATAAAGGATACTTCCTAATTTTTCCTTACCATAACAAAGGAGAAAAAATAGACTATCATCTGGAGAATTAGACTCAAGTAAACATTTTGTAGAGCTACATATAACTGTGTCTCTGGAGGTAAAAGATGAAACAAAAGGAACTTTGAATACACCACAGTTACTCATAAGTTTTAGCTGCTACTGTGTATAAAAGAAAACATACCTATTGTCTCTCCTAATGAAATAAATATTTATTTTATTAGCTACAGAAAAGAAATTAATTCTGTTACAATGATTAAGTTACACTTTTTTAGGCAGAAGCAGTATCTAGGATTTAAAAGCACATATCTCATGCAAGGAAGAAAAGGTATTGAAGCTTTCACAGCATTTCTACTTGTACTTGAGGAAATCACACTCACTGGGGTAAAATAACTGGAAAGAAGTAACTATTTAGTATATCAAGCCAACCAAAACTAAGATAATAAAGAAAAATTGGCAGCTAATAAGCTAATGTCTCTCATATAGGATCAACTACCTAGGAAGTATAACTGCTTCTGAACCATAGTGTCAATATTTTTTAATTTTTAATTAAATTATTTTTAATTTTATTATTTGTTGGGTTTTTTTTCCATACACATAGGCATGGTACAAGTAAGTTAAAAGAAAAGGATGCACCTTGTGCGCAAACACACCCCTAATGGTGGTACTTTTAAATAATACGCCATAAATAAGCGTAACAGACTAGATGGAACACTTGATCCTTTAAATTCACATGCAATTCTTAAAACAGACACCGCTGTAACTACAAAATGGCAACAGAAGTCAGCAGGTATGGAACTAGACATCTTAAAATGCAAGGGGAAATTTTGATAGTTTGTTTTGTTGAGAGCCATTTATTCACATAACAGTAGATTAAAACATCCATTGGTAATGTTCAAGAATTCAGAATCAGAGAACTTTTTAAGTAGCCTAATTATTTATTTGGAAAAATATTTAGAAAAGTAATTACCAAAGAAAATCAGAGGACACAGGTACAGAGGTAATAAAGTCACTTTATAACACACACAAAAAAAGATCTGCTGTATTAGTAGCCTGAAAACTTCTCCTTCCATAATGCTTTGAAGATACAAATCTTGCAAGAGAACTTTTTCTAAAGGAATGTGAAAAATACGCACGTAACGACTTTTTTCTATGTCCTTTCTACTATAACCACCTTACCGTTGGGATTTTACATATGAAAAGAAAACATACGGGAAAAAAACAATGTAATTCAATATCATCTTCTTAAAACAGTCATAACAAAAATTGAGTCTTTCCTGAAAGTGAGCCAAGGAAAAGAAAACTGCACTACTGGTACTTTTTTCAGCTGTTTATATTGAATATTCATTTCAAATAGGACTGTAAAGGAATAAAACTAGATGGGTTTTGTGGGGATCTACTTTGTCCCAGGAGACCCCACAATGTATAGAAAAGTCCAGGTTTCCGGCCCATGCTGTTGAAGGAGTAGTCTGGAGTAATTTGTTCGTGTTCTCAAGGCAGTTTATTAATTCCTTATCAAAAGTAGGTTTCTCTGCCCTGCCAGGGTTGACACAGAACACGTCCAGAGACACACTGTGCCCGCCCCGGGTGAGCTGTAATCTTTTATACTAAAAACTACGTATTAAATGTTTATAATTAATTACCAATTCGTGCCCCTCACACCACCAGCTTCCACATGTTCAAGGACCTTTTTATTCCCAGTTACAACTGAAAGTAAAATCAATACAACCATATTTCCAGGTGGCTAATCCTGTTAGACCCAAGAAGCACTCATACCCCTACCTTCTGCCCCAACAGCAAGCATAGGACAGTGCCACCGCTTGAAGAGACACCCCTGAGCACCCAGTGCTCCCTACAGCCCATGAGCTGTCAGCACAACCTCTGTGGTCTTCCTTGCTTACAACAGACTATGACCAAATTTTGCTCTGCCCTTAAAGTCAACATGAAACAGTTCCCTAGACAGTCCCACAATGAATGTTATCTGCAGACTGTGGCATTTTGAGGAAAGGGAAAATTAGGCAAAATATATAAGTACAGTTTTCTTCCTTTCTGAAAGCTATCTTTTTTGTGATGGTGGCTTCTAATGCATGCATTCCAGTTTTTCTAAAGCTAGTGCCACAATTGAGAGGTGATATATAACCAAGAATATAATCTTCCTATAAAAATATACCCTGCCACTTGAATACTTCCTACCTCTGGAAAAAAAAAAGACTGCAAGGTTTTAAGGTGACTACACGAGCATTCCAATTTCAGAGTGACTGCCTGAGTTTACTAGGCTAGAAGAGTTCAAATTACAAAAATAATGGCTATCTGAATCACATAGTCAATGTCAAGATGCAAAAAGCAGCACTGAAATATTTTTCCTCCATTTGATATACTCACCAAACCTGCAATGGGAGTCGGTAGTCTATTGATCTTTTTTACCAATCCTGGCTTTATTGCATTCAGCAACCTATAATGAGAAAGGAGCATTTTATGAGTGGTAAGTCACAAAATCCAAATTATCAAACACTGACCCCCAGCACATAAGGACTTCAGTGTGACTGGAAGAAAAGAATCTCCCCTTTCTCCCTTCTGAAAACATACATGGACACCCAAATTCCATCACTGAAATGAAGAAAGACTAGATTGAATATCCACAGCACAGTAACTCAACAGTATTTATTTTAAATTTTAAATTTATCTAGATCACATCAGTGACCCAGACAGATTCTGGGTGAATTTTGACACATCAGCCTGCCTTACCTGTACAGGCAGATCATGCCTGGAAGGGCCTGAGAGCAGAAACCCAGAAGGAATCTAGGTCTGGCAGTTTCTGCACTGCAGGGAAGTGAGAGAGGATGTGCACTTTCTGGGTGGCCTGTCTATTTTTTTTTTCATCTTAACTTGAAATTAAATGCCATCATTCCACATATTGTGTTGAATGGAGGGTCCTATAAATCATAAATGAGAGAGGACAAATAAAAAGGGAATCCATAAACCCCATATCTCATAATGAAAACACCATTAGGCCAGTGTTACCACAGTGTCCAAAGATTAGCAACCCCCCAAATCCAAGTTCCTCACCACCCATGAGCATGCTATGAGATGTGCTGACATGGCTCATTGTTAGAATATTCAAAAAAAAAGACCAAGCCACTAAAAGTGAGGAATTTTAATCGTAAAATCCTGTTGCGACAAACACTGTGTCTTCACCACCCTTCTCTCAAGAGAAAACCATAATGCCTTTTATCCAAAGAAAAATTCAACCAGTTCCATCCACTGGGAAGAAAACCATCAGGTCAAGGTATGGACTTAAAATTCAAGATCTTTGAAGAGAAAAAATTATATCTGCTTAAATTTAAAACTCTCTGAAAAATAGAATAGCTCTATGAAAGAGAGGAAACTCATTTTGGGCTGACATGGTCTCCATTCAAGAGCAGACTCCTCTGGAAGCTTACTGTGGTGGTAAAATGATTCACATGTAATTGAGAGGTCTGGCTGAAAAGCTTATCCAAACAAAAATAATATTCCTTACAAGTAAAAGCTAGTAGTTTGTGCTGGTTTCCAGCTCCCTACTTCTGAGTTAGGATAACAGGCAGTGTGCCACTGCTCAAAGCACCACCAAGAGCCATCTCTCCGTAGTGGCACATTATTTGTTGCTTGATTCCTTAGGACTGTGGCAATTTGCAAGCTCACAAAGGCATTCATCCCTCCTGGAGTGAACATCTGGCTTTATAAACATTGAAATGATCACTTTTCCTCCCCTCTTTCCATTTGTGCCTCCCTGAAGCAATATATACGTTGGGTTTCTGCGATCACTTGGACAGAACAGGGGAGCAGAGTGGGAGGTGGCTATTCTCAGTTTTCTATTATCATAGTTAGTAAAGCTTCTGTTCCACTTGTCCTAAATTGTATGCATGTTATTACATTCTTGAAGTTCTCACATCTCCAACACCATCATGTATTGGGAGTAGCATCGAAACCAATATGAATGACACTTTTGGGAGCTGAGGTTATTTCTTTAATATTCTTGAAGTTAAAACCTCCATAATCCAAGCTCATGCAGACAGCTGTATATTCCTCTTCTGCTTAAGGTAGAACCTAACAGTAATGTACTAAAAATAAATTAATTAATATACTTTTATTTACAAAAAAATTACTTTTCCCCATTAGATTAAGAGAATGGCAATAAAAGAACTGCCTATCTTCTAGAACCATTATTTTATTTTGCAGGTGGAAAAGAATTTACTTTTTTTTTCTCCCAAAAGATACTACTGTACTTTTTAACCTCACACAGCAGCAACTTTGTAAAACTACTATTTTCCATTTAGCTGCTACACTACACAATTTAAGATATCTTTTCTTATGACAGAGGACTTCTTTCCAAATATTGTAGCTCTCTTGTGATTTCAATCCCCAGTTTGCCTATTCTGTCTCAGGAAGAAAAGTATGTATTAGCTAAAGCATCCCATTTTCTTTATTACTCAAATGTGAATGCGTCAGCATCATAACCAATATTGCAGATGCAGATTAAAAGTCATAGGCAATAATAGATGGAAAAATAAAGACTTCTTGTAGGTAATCTTAAATGACAAAACCCATTCTAAATAAATCTTCAAAATGGCTTGTACAGACTTCCCTGTGAAATATGGAAGAAGGATAAATTAAAAGGAAGAAAATGAGTAGGGAACAAACAATATTTTAGGTCACCATTTGGAAGCTGAAGAGAGAGGAAATGGGATGGGGCAAGATGGAAAACCGTGATGAAGAAATTAAAATTATTATTAAAATTTTATCTCCTGTTGGAAACATTTCTAAGCAATCTGGCACCAAACCCCCCAGGACTTGCTTGCTGCAGAATATGTCAAAGGAAGGTTTCTTCCAGAGCAGACTGACTGCTTCTAAATTATTGCCTCACCTATAGCAACAATCCAGATGTCAAAACATTGAGCACTTTAAGCTTGCTCTGCTACCAAGCCAGCTGAAATCATGCTGTTTTTGCAGTCTCAATCGTCGCCTTCACTCACATAGTTACTATCCATCCCTGCTTCTCAAAAATCCAATAACTACAACTCTTTTGAGTTTAGTTTGTATATACAGACATAGGCCTGTAAACACAAACTAAATTTTCTGTGCCATTTCAGACTTCCATAGAGCACATGTTTTGATATGTAAAGTTTTGTTAGCTCTGGTAGGTTTCTGTTGAAATACTGGGTAAACAAGACAGATCACCATTTTGCATTGGGAACCTGGCACAAGATCCTTGGCTATGGCCCAAGGGAAAGTCTCTGCAGGAGACAAAAAAACTAACCCACACCTTATCCTAGAAGCCCCTGAAAACTGCAGTCCCATGCTTTCTTGCCCCACCAATCCTAACCAAAGGACTTGGTTCCCCTGAGCCTCCTGTCCCCAGCCTAAAGAATTTTCAGGAGAGAAAGCCTGCAGCACATTTTCCTCTGGCAACACCAAATGCATCTGCAGCTCCAGCCTGTGCCCTCTCCCCCAGTCCTAAACCTAATCCTTGGCTCATTTTGAGTGATTTGAACAATCCCACCAAACACCCAAAAGACAATAACCCAAACCAGGATGCAACTAAGAATTTTCAGGCTCCACCTACAAAACCTGAGTCTCTACATACACACATGACCTACTCTCAGACTCTTCAAGCTCTCTGTGGGGATTTCTGCCCACCATTTATGCACCTGTCCTGAGTCAGAACAATCCTCTGTTCTTCTCAAAGTTTTCTTGTAATTTTCAGTCCAACACAGAGTAATCAAGTTTGGAAAAGATCTCAAAGATCACCAAGTCCAACTGTTAATCTAGCACTGCCGGGAATGGTAACTCGATCACTTTCCTGGGCAGACAATTCTATGGCCTTACAACCCTTCTGGTGAGAAAATTTTTAATATCTGATCTATATATGCCCTGGAGCAATCCTCCCTTTCCCCAGTGCCAGGTGCTGTCCTGGACTCTCTAGCAGCTACCTGTCAAATGAAGCACAGTAAGACACTGCATAGATGCTAAAACCTTAGACCTGTCTTACCGAATAGAAACAAAAGGGCATGATGGAAGTGGAAAGCTGCTCTAGTCCCATGCATAAGAAGAGGCTAAGTCACTTCCTTCCCCTGATAAAAAAACAGCTCTCATAGGTATGGGGAGAATCAATTGCTCTACTCATGCTGTCCCCAAGGCATTCCAGGAGATAAGGTATCTCCACAGCTGGACAGACAAGCTGAAATTCGTACAAGCCACTGTGTGACTAACTTATTAGACCTTCCTGGGGATTTTTATAATGACTTAAGAATTTGAAACTTCTTGAATTTCTGCCAGGAAGGGAAGGCATTTCAGGCAAAGTTCGAAAGACCTAATGAAAAGCATCAATAAACTGTCCATTAAATTCTTGCAAGAAAGTGTCAGTTAAGAAAATATTCGGAGGATGGCTGCCAAACCCAGCCTACAAAAAGACCTTGATTCTAGAAGGAAATGGACGACAACCATTTTCAGAGAATAAATTTCAGAAACAGTGAAAATAAAGGTTGAATTGATGTGTGTTCGCAGATCAATCCAGGCTGGAGGGACAGGTATCCAACAGAGCTCTTTGCTCAAGTAACACATCATATCCTAAAAAGAAAAGCTGACTAATGATCTGATCTAAAAGTAAAAGGGCATTTAATACTTGAGAATTCAGGAAATTCTATCCACAGTATACCTTCACAGAGACATTTCTATCTTCAAATTAAGTTTTACAGACTTACATTCAAACAAGCAGCCTTTCAGCACTAGATAATTATTAGCCTCGACAGCTTCAATATCCACATCTTTTGAACTCATGCACTAGTGGCACCTCCAAAATGCCCCCAAATATTTGAAAAGGAGAGAAAAATCCACTACTAGTTTTAAAGATTAACAAATCACCTTGAAACAGTGAACAATGAAAAGTCAAAATATTTTGTTGCAAAAGACATGGCTAAGAAGTTTCAAAATATAAACATGTTCCTGAGGTCACAAAAATATTTTTGGGAAAACATTCTTGAGTGATTTCTAATGATGCACCTGACGTCATTTATTTAGAATCAGATGAACAAGGTGCTTTTTTAACAAGCAGGACAGAACTGATTTTGTCCTATAAAGGGCACACTGTCCTCACAGTCTAATATGTACAAAGTGCATAAAGACCTATGTAAATATGTAGTATTGAGAAAACAATATTCCAAACACAGGAGCATGAGTCCTGCTCTGCCAAAAACTAAAAATATTAACAAAACAGAGGCCTTGCAAACAGCTCAATAAAGGCAACAGGGAAGACTGTAACTTCACCAGCTATTTATACAGAGCCTACAATCACAGGGACAGATGATGTGAAGAGTGTCTTATGCACCTGTAAATTTACAGTTCATACATAGTTTTTACACTGAGTAGCAATGGCCATGGATATGCTTTCTAAAACCACTAAATATGCTTTCTTAAACATACATTCTTGAAAAGTTGAGCAATACTCCTTTTGAGTGGGTCAGTGTACCACAGTCTCCTGCCCTGTTAGTAACCAAGCATCAGTGAAAAAGCTCTATTATTCAGTCTGCTGAAATGCATTTTTTTAAAAAACATAAATAGAAAGACAGGTCATTCTGCCTGTACTTAAGCATGCCCCTCACTGGCTGTTCCCCTCTTCTGATCATGGGCTTAGCATTAGGGTTTACATTACCTTTGGCCCCTCATCTAAACCATATCAATAAATAGCTCTTCATTATGAAACAGCAATAAAATTTACAGATTAAGGACTCTGTATTCAAATAAAACTGTTTCAGATGTCCTCACATGAACCTAAATCTTAATGCTTAATGGGCCTTAGGGCCCATCTCTCAAACTTGGAGACATGCCAAATTCACAATATTGATAATGTTTTGGCTTTACAGCACAGAGAATGAAAACCACAGGAGAACACCAATTCCTTCTCACCTCAAAGCATAGGTCACATTCAAAACTTCAAATATGCCTATGAAACTCAAATACCTTTTTAGTTTCCAAGAAAAAGAAAGTCAAGCAAAATACTAATTAAGCATAAGGGCTGGGCATCCACTGACTTCTCTGTTCACTACACAGCCAAGTGCTGAACTGATGCCAGGCCCCTAACACTAACAGACAATTAGAATGATATATCTGAAAAATTCTATAATCTGCAAAGACTATTTGTTTTCCCCTACCAGATGACATAAGTGACATTAACTTGCAAGAAGAATGACTGAAACACAATATATACAGCAAAGGCTGTTCTTCACACCTCACAGTATCACTGACTTGGAGCACAAAAGTTTTATTATTCCACAGCATTACTTGTACTGATCTGGCAAATAGCCTGCATTCATGTCAGCTCAAAGTTTGGTCAAATGTACTAGAACCTAATATCTCACTGGATTCAGTTTTAGTTCATTGTTTAAGGTCCTTTGCTCAGGATCTATATCCCAATTGTTGTTGTTATTCTTCCTTATGGTCTGATCCTGTTCCTGACATTAGAATCTCATTACTACTAATACAAATTTTCAGGGTGATTGGATTGCTTGTTTCCAGAGAAAGTTTGAGAGAAAATATGATCCCAATTGCATGTCAGAAGTTCTTAGAGATATAATGGATATATATCCTGTTTGGATAATCATATCAAAGCAAGCAATTAACTCAGATTTTTGAAGTCTCACATCCCTACAGAGACCTCTTTAACTACTGAATGCCCAACAGGAAGGAAGGAATCCTGCAGCAGCGGAGCTCGACACAGGGAGGTGGGCACCAAGGAGAAGGACAAAAAAATTAAAAACACATTTGCAAGGATATTAGAGCAGTAATAACTGGGCAAGGTTGCTGCAAGACATGCATTTTTTCTTCTTGTAAGAATTTTTAAACTTATTAATAGCAATTGTTGCATGGTTAGAAATAAAAGTAACCTTGACTTCTTTACCTGCTGTTTCAAAAAACACAACAGAACCACCCAAACCAGCAGGGCAGACAGAGAGACAGCATATGCACTTTTTTTTCTGGCAGTTAACCTTCATTCAAATGACTGAATGCATAGAATATGAACACCTAAGCATTGCAACAACCAGATCTAATTTATTTCTGATTAATCCTCTAGCTTTTTTGATATCTGGGTCAAACCTAAACATTGAAGCTATGTAACAAGGAAGAAAAAAAAAGTTGAACATATACTGGGGCAGAAATGGGGGATTTCCAGTGGTATTTCCTGCTAGTGATGTTGTATTGCTGCATCACAGAGCTTTCAACTATGACCCCAGGAAGGCACATTTGCCTGCCCATGCAGTAAATTCAGTCTTTTCATATGAGAATTTAATTCACAAATCATGAACAGAGCAAGAACTACCTCTGCCTATATAGCTATTATATCCCTGCTGAAATCACCATCTGCACTGATGTCAGGCAGCTGTACTAAAAAAAAACATGAACTCATTTCAGACAAACAGAAATCGTAGTCACTGGCTTCTCAGCACAGCTGGGTGAACAATTAGAGTCACCACTGTCTGGGCAACAGCACAAGTGGGCTTTCAAACAGCCAGAAAGAAGAAAGGACTTGTGTTGCTCTCATCTGTCGACTTGTAGCTTTATGGCATCCTGCATTGTTAAAATATGCCCCTCAGTTCCTCAGCTGAGTGCATCAAGCTATAAAGTTCATACTGGGGCCAGATCAAAATGCCAGCCGCAGCACAAACGCTACCAGAGAGGCAGGTGCAAGGCTTGTGGGTTCCTGTGGCAAGCATACACATCTGGACTATTCTGCTAGTCAGGACGGTGCTCCACAACACATTCATCACAAGACCTTGAGCTTTTGGCATTGCACAGTTGCATTCGTTTTCATTTATTAAAATATGTGGACTGTTGCTAGATGTGAATGAATAATTTATAACCAGTATAGTGATGTCTGCTTGTGTCTGTAGGCTGTCTAGGATTGGGACCAAGTGCAGGCGGGCCTGGCACTACTGTGTATAAGGGTCAAACAATCCTGCTACAGACAGAGACAGGTTCCCCTGCATCATTTTGGACTGACCAGTCTCTGGGGAATGGACTCTGCATGGTAAATTCCTTGTTCCCTTCTGCAAAAGACCTGCAAGCCCAGAAGGTAGCTTGAGATATGTTTGGGACATTCAAGGCATGCTGACTGTGTTCCCACTGCTGACAGGAGTTTCCAGTCCTCTAGCTGCTTGGATTCCTCAGAGCCCAAGCTTGCTTTCAGTCTTCCTCACAAAATACAACAGATGAGGAAAATCCTGAAACAGTCATGTGGAAGTTAAGCACAGCTCTTCCACATTCACATGGACATCACCCACACAAGTGTCTGACTATGAGTTGCCAGTTAATGCCATTTGCAGTGAGTAGTGTCCTGTGGACATAAACAGAGGTAAATTTGTTTTTCCCTAAAGCTTCAACAAATCAGATAAAATCTGACCAAAAGCAATGAGTTCTTCCATTTTCAGAAATCAAGACAGCTATAATTTATTTCTTGTGTTCTGAAGTTGTCAGGGACTTAAATCAGAGTTGTCAGAGGTTTTCATCTAATTGTTGAGGTCAGCTGCAATGAAAGTGCAACAGACTGGAAGGGAGTTAAGAGAAAGCTTGTATACCACTACATTTTTTTCATTAGGTACCCTGGTAGGTTTCCGATAAATCACAAAAAACCTGTCTAGGAAGACAATATTGCTTGTAGTAGCTTTACAGTGCTTCTTCACTGAGCAACAGATAAAAAATTAACTATAAGTGCTTCACTTGCCAAAGTACTTTTTGAAGATACTCTAAAAGTTTGCAATGTTAGACCCAAAAATTTCTGTTGAGTTCTGTATTTTACAGTGGACTTGGAACCGGTGAGAAGTACACTACTAATACTGGTGCTGCAGTTTGTCTGTCATCAAGAAACCAAACTTGACAGCCAATTTGGTGGCTTTCTCATTAATGCTTTATAGCCTAATAGAGTTTTACACACTAGCAACAGCTTGCTAACCGAGGGCAAGATACAATACAAACATCATGGCTTTTAAGATCTGAGGCTGAGGAGACAGATTCCTTCAGGCTGATTTGCACTGATCCACAAGTGGTAAATGAGGACAAGCAATTTGCCCAATATCACAGAACAGTTACATAGAAAAATCAAGTCCCTTGAGCTGGTTATTACTGGAGCTCACAACCTTCTAAAAATAAATATTTATTAGTCTCATTAGCAAAACATCAGTTAGTTAAGCCTTCCATCTTAAAGATTTACAGCATTTAATCAGACTACCTCTGCTTATTTGCAGATAAGATTACAATCTAATCTTGAAATACACTACCCTTGCTTTTCATGCAATACAAATCAACCTTAACATTTAAAGAGCACTGTGAAGTGATTCAGCACACAGCACTTCCCTTCAACACACAGAGGAGAGCGATCTTGTGTGAGGCAACCCTTAAATACAAAGAAGGTATGCTCCTTCTGAGTTACACAACTTTTGATCAACAATGACAACTACTTCACTCTTCCCAAAGCCACTCCTCAGCAAAGACACACAACTACAATCGAAATAGATGACATAATTTCCTTTATATTTTTTTCACCTTTAAGAACTAAAGTTCAAGCTGTCTGATTAATTACACCAGTGAAACGTGCAACAGTTTTTACACAAGTTGGTTTTGGATCTATGGTAAGCTACCTAGAGATGAGTTACAGGATATTAGCTCAACTCTACTGCTGAAAACAGCTTCAAAGTTCCAGTACCTGGAATAGTATAAAACTTTACTAATAGCTGCAATTGTCCAGCTACACATTGCAGGAGATCTTCTTTATAAATATGGATTCAGTTCTGCACAAGCTTCATCATTCTGGTGTGCAAAGACAGATTTTATCAACTTCAGTGACAGCCCTGCATATCCAGGGAAAGAAATTGGTCCATACAGGGGATTCAGATCAGCAGATTCTCAAATGCCTGACAACCTGATTTTCAAAGGACTAAGGGCATTAGAGCACATTTCCAAATTGCTCTTAGAAGTCATCAGCTTTGGCATGTAAACCTCTAACAAGGTTTTGGAAGACTCTTCCTAAAAACTAGCCATTAGAACTAGAGAGAAATGTGCAAAAGCTAACTTGTGTCTCTCATCCAAAAATTACAAAACACGTCATTGAAACACACCTTTAGGCAAAATTTAGAGAATGTCTAACCTTTCCAGAAACTATTAAAGCAGCTGTGCATTGATGGTATTCAGTCGGCTAACTCCTGACAGCATTCAGACTTGGAGTTGGTCCAAAACGCATCATTGTAGTGGAGACGCCCACAGGCGGGTGTGGAACGCCTTTTGGTGATCTGTGGTTAACAACATTAAATAAAAGGAAACCAAAAAACAAACACTAATTTTTTTTATATATAAAGGAGATGGGGTGGAGTGAGGGAAACACTTTTTAAAACCTGTTTTCTTGAAGCATGATTTCAACTCTCACCATAACAATAGCTTTGGCACTGAAATGATACTGTAGTGAAATACCACAGGGCACAGTGTCAAAAATCTCAAAAGGAAATCAACAATGGGACATACTAGCTAAGGTTATTTTCTACTGTAGTCAAGACTGTGTTCAAGGCTCAAAGCTGTAAGCGTTACTTACTCACACAGAAGAATGCCGTTTTCTAATCCAGAACGAAAATCTTTCTCACCAAAACTTCTGCCCGTCACTTGCTGTAAAAGAGTAGAGGGAAACAAAAGTGACATCTATTAGAAATTGAGCTTTACAAGTGCAAGTCATAATATTCAGTTAGAGCATCTGCTGTGTAAGGAACATTGGAGCTTTACAGGTCTTGCAAAGGACTGTCATGTTCATTTCTCCTTCCCATTTCATCAAGCTATTTAACATATAGGACAAAGTATTTACTCTGGCCAGTGCAATTGCAGATTATAAAAGAATTCTTTCCTAGCAGTTAAAAGCAAAAAATGACAAAATGAAAACTACAATGTAATCTTCAGAATATTTTAGAACTTTTACTTTATAGTGCTTTGAATTTTAAAACTACTGCAGTTAGATAAACTATGTATTTTTATTGCTTTTTTTTGCACACATTAAACATTTTGAACCGGCCTTCAGCTTCAGTCCTTATCATCTTTATAGAATAAGCAAAGATAATTGAAAGCACTGGCATGAGTTATAGCCCTTCAGACACATGCCTCAATACTCCTGGTCATATTAAAAGATACTTCACATCAGCAATTCAACCTTGAGTGTTAAAAGAATACAAACTCAGTGGAAGTTAAGGGTTTCCCCAGGTACACTTGGATCGGGAAGTACACTTTGCCTCCCAAGCTCTTAAGTGAGTCTGTGCTGCTTAGGGATGGATCATGTAGAAACCTTCCAGGAATCCCAGTCTTACCTGAGGGTGCTGGATGCTATAAGAATGACTGAACCTCATTTATGACTCACTACTGTGCTGATAATGTCTTGCCATTCATCCTCATATCATTCTCAACAGATAATACGTTCAATTAAAAGTAAAGAGTGCTTTCTATTATCATCACCAAAGATGTAAAAATAGCTACTATGTTTAGAAAGCAGTGAACAGAAACAATACAAAGAAAAAAGGTTTTAATTGTCCCATAGGAGGTTTTCTCTTTACCCAGGCAAAACATTTACCAGATGCTTATAGAGTTCTCATGGCTTGCCTCCAATTTTTCAGCAAGACCCTTGCTCTGGGTGTTGCTTCTGTTGCTTCCACCATAGAGAACAGTGATTTGGGGACACATCTGTCATTATGTCCCTGTTTTCTCCTTGCTGTTATATTCAGATATAATACCCTTTCCCTCCTAGTTTCCTGTCATAAAGACAGCAATTTGTAAAAACTGCCAAGTTTGGTACTTTCTCATAGAATTAGTGAATGCATCACTTTCAGAAATGCTGGTTATTGCTGTGCAGTCTTGGACAGAGAGCAACACTTTTTGAATTGAAATGCAAATGCAAAGCCTAAAATCTAATCCTTCATAAATTATAAACATATTGTTTAGTTCAATGTGGAGGAAGTTCTTTCATACTCTGAAAAATGTATCATGAAGGCATCAGTAGACAATCATATCTTATGTAAATGCATTAAGTAGAACAAGGTACTGTGTTGCACTCATATCTCTGAAGAAACTACATGTAATTTGAGTAAATTACCTTTAACCATTTAAACTATATCTAGTCATAGTAAATCGTCTCTAATCTTGATCTCCTGGGACACAGGGAAATCATGACAATAAAATCATTAGCATTTGGGATGAATTATAGGTGGAGCATATAAAAACTGGCTTATTAAAAATAAGCACAAAGATGACATTATAAATGACAAAGATAAACACAAAATGGGACCGAGAGAAGCAAGAAGCTGGATCCACCTTTTCCAGAGGAATTCAGAGCTCAGTTGCACTGGAGTACACACACACACACACACCTCCCTCTCCACAGGGGCCACTTTGGGCCATACCCTCATGAACAACCACTGCAAGCCCACATGCCAGCCTGGTGCATATCGCTGAGATAATCTCCGCCCAGCACACCAGAGCAGAAGGAGACAGAGGGACTTCAAGCAAAAGGATTGGTGCTCTCATATTTGCACACAAAGAAGCACACATATCAAAGTGCATACTTTACCCAAACTCCAGTAAAAATGAAAGCGCATGCATTAGCCACAATATCACAAAAACGCTGCAGACACCACAGGACTGTGTTCATGCTATTGATACAAGCAGTGGTCTGTTCTTACTAGTTTATATTCCATCTCAGCAAATAAAAGCCTCCTGCTTGCTGGATGAAACTCTGAAAACACTGACACACAAAGACTAAAGGATAGCATTTGCAGTGCTTCTACTGAGCTTCACTGGAAAAAATGAAATTGTTCATCTGCAACCAGGTACAGAAAGCTGCAAATGGAAGAACAAATCTTTAGCCCATCAGCTTTCCTAGTACAGAGAATTGATGCTCAGAACTGAACCTGCACAAAACCAATCATGAACAGATGCAACGCACTCTATATCTTCGACTGCTGTCTTCAGGAAAGGAAAAAAAGAAAAGTAACACCAAAACCCAAGATGTTAACTGAGAGAACTTTCAAGACCTGAGTTTTCTTTGAAAGGCAAGGTTTCCAGACTGCCACATCTTACATGCTTTGGAGACACAACTCCATCTTCCAACCTGCACCCTTCCCATGTTACTGGTACAGAGCAGCACACTTAGGCAGTGCAGGAGGAAGCAAGATAGATGGAAGAGTTCCCTATCCACTCTGCAATGGCAGCACACTGTAATCATTGCAGTGCCAGAACAAAGTACCTTAAAGACAAAACATAAACTGTATCTTGCTAATGATTAGTAGTATAGCCTCCCACTTCTTTAATAAGTTCTATAAGCTGAGTGAAAAAAAGCTGCATTTCCCTGTCATACTGGAAATTAAAAGTAGAGAACAGAAGCAAAACAGTATAATTTATTACTGTGTGCTTCATTTATGTGAGGAGGTGTTTTTATTCATCATCTGGATGATATTTTCTTCTCTGTAAAAAGCTACAAGAGTCACAACCAGGGCAATTATTTGGGTGCCGGGTGCATTTCTCAGTTTCCATCACTTAACAACAGAAAATGAACCTAAAATGAGCAATAAAATTTTTTCATGGCAACAACTTTAATACCTATTTGCATTTAGTAACACTTGGTATATATTGTATTGCTGCTAATTAACTCTTTTATTCTTTGGAGTTACACATGCTACAAAATTTATATCGTCAAGGATGGCTGTCATCCAGCCACTAACCATTGCCATATTGTACAACTTATTTTCCCAAAGCCTCAGTTTACATTGTTTTTCTTGCATTTTATGCTGCTGCTGGTACTTCCTGAGATGGAGCTTGCAGAGCTTCTCATGTCAAAACAGCTTAGGGGCATGAAAAAGAAAAGGTGACAAATTAATGAACAGATGCCAGCCTCAGGTGAAATTTATCTAGGTCAACAAATATGAGTAGTTGAATAAACACTTGGTCATCAGGGATAACACACTGAAAACATTTAGTTTAATTTTCTATGTGCACATCTGAAAATGCCATTTTATGCAGCGAAAATAATTAGAGATGTGGCAAAAAGAGGTCTTTGTTTCTCATTACATATTTTTGAGAGCTTATGAAGCATGACAGTAAAGAGAGGAAAATTTTCAAAGAGTTGCATAGGCTGTTCATTTCTTTGTATGTGAGTATGCTGTCTTTCCATTTTGTGCAACCATTATTTTCCTCTAAATAATTTTTTTCTTAAATGAAAAAATCAGATCCTGCTTCCTAACTAGGAAGATATAAAAATAAGGCTTAAAATGTAATAATCAGGTATGTACATAGAAAGCACTGGATTGTACAAGCAAGAGGGAACACAAACCACCAAAAGAAGCACGACAGCTTTTAGGGCATCATGATCTCTCTCCTCTAGAGACATGAATTCCTACTCCTATTCTGAGTTATAATAGCTAATAAGATGAATACACAAGTTATAATTCCATTTTCATATAGCATAGGTGAGAGATTTCTGAACTAAACAACCCTGACCAGCTAAAGCCAGCATCACCTTTGCAGCCCAGAACTGCGCCACGTTGCTATGACAATACAGTGGAGCCTGGATACCCTTCACTGGCTCCTGGATCAGCCACCTATCAATCATGCAATGTCTCTGTCTGCAAAAGTGAACACAACACATCATCTAGGCATGAGTTCCTTCTCTTATGTCACAGAGGCATTTAAGTTGCTAAAACCATAGCAATGTAAACCAGTCCCGAACAGCTTTATTACAAATATCAGGAAGCTAGTATTGATTTAGTACAGAGAAACTTGAAGATTGCATGAATGCACTTTTCCAGGGGCAACAACCACTGGTCTCACATACCTGTCTTCCAAGAGAGCTGAATGATGACAAGTACTCTGCTCAAAGCCTTCCAAGGCTTTACAGTATTGAGGTAATTTACTACTGAAATCAATAAAGAACAAACAAATATCTTATAGTGTGTAATTCTACTCTCAAGGACAAAACCAGGATGAGCTCAGAATGACTAATGCAGCCAGTAATGAATCACCTGAAATTCTGTGATACAGAATTTGAAAATTTAAAGTATATATGGGAGTATGAGGGGAGATTTCACACTTGAGTAGCAAGACGGATCTGGAAAGAAAGCATTTAACATTATTTTTGGGTCTTTCACTTCCTGGTCACTTAAGTTTACCTGCAATTTGCAAAGTTAACTCTCTGCTGAAGTCCCTTTTGTTCTTTTCCTCTGACTATTCACCCTCATATTATTCTTTCATGAGACAAGAAGCTGACTTGCTCTTTTTATACTTCATATAAACTTCACTTTTTCTAGCAGCAATAGAATAAAATAGCATATTCTCCCACATTTCCTTTAAATTCCCTTCTGCCACACTGCTGATCAGGTCAGCTGACAGTTTGTGCCAACATATAGCATGGAAAAAACATATCCTCTGATAAAAACATATTACCCTTTGGTTGGCCCAATTCTAAGTCCTCACTAAAGGAATAATTTTTTTACTGAGGGATGCTTGTCACTGCCTTTTGTTTTCCATGAAATAAGCAACAAATGAAAAAACCACAACTGCTGGGGTTTTTTTTCCTGATCCTTTGCATAAATTAATGAGGACATAATCCTATGAATGGACACCTATATTTAAAGCGTAGACTAAACTGGCTCAGTTAGGACTTTTTTTAGGAGACATGACAAAAGAAATACTGAAAGAGTAGTACATACCACCACCAGCAGCAGTTATTATCCTACCTAAAGCTTTAAAGGTAAGTCTGGTAAGATTTTGTCCTTGCTAAATCCTGACCACCACCAGAGCTTTCCACACTAAAATTTGGCGTTGCTAACAGTAGTACTAAACATGCAGCGTTGCCATATGTTGCTTGGATGTATGATTTTGCAGAGCTGTGCGCATTTCTGCTAGGACATCTGGAAGTATAATCCTGTTTGGCTGGCAAGCTGCTAAGGAGTGTTAAAATTTAGTGATAGAGTAAAATCAGCTTCCTTTTCATCTCCCATCCCTAATGCTATTTGTATACATTACCAGGTGCATTGCCAGATATTGCAGCCTTCCCTTTCGGGTGGGGCAGAAAACACTTCAGTCAAGACTGAACATTTTGTGAAGAAAGAGACCAAAGAGCAGGAAGAGAACTCAAAAGAGACTTCTGTCAGATTTCTCTTGGCTGCAGTGCATGCCCCAAAATCTTTGTCTAGTATCAGGTCATCTGTTGCATCCAGGTTGTATTTGACAGTCAGTAGAGACTGACATTTTATAGTTGTTTTATGGGCAACCAGACCTTATCACCAGTATTAAATTAGATACCAGATGACAGACATGACAGAACACCCTAGGGTGTTTTTAATCAATTGTTCAATCTAGGGCTCTTTTTATTGCTAAAAAATAATGCTTTAAAAAAAATTAATCCCTTATTTCCTATACTGTGGGATCTATCATCCCTTTATTAGTTTTAATGTGAATTAAAGAAGGGGAGAATTGTAGGTTTTTGCCACAGATTTATAGGTAAAGTGCTCATCCTACTTATTGAGTGGGGAGAAGGAAGATGAAGCACTATTTCAGGAACATAACTTGTATTTGGTGGAAGGTACATCTTACCATAATGATACATTTGTTAGCTGTTTACTCTTTTTTGTAAAAACAAGACTCCACGCAGATGGTCAGAGGAGCAGCGATCAGAGGAGCACATATGAAGTGAGATCAACAGGACCAAGAGACCAGAAGACAAGCATGCACTTCCTCAGTCCAAGGCCCTAATTTAATCTAGTCCTGTCTGTCTGGAGAATCTGGCCTTACTCTCTACACTGCCTGGAGAAAGCTCCCTATTCAGCTGCCCCTTTAACTACTGCATAACCTGTCCTGCTTTGGGGTGCACACAATGGCAGTTCCTGCACCTTTGAAGGGAAGAGGAGATATCATGAACACCCTTTCCCAAGGTCTTACTTTCTTACCCAATCAGGCTAAACAAGCAGTCTGCTCACTGACAAATGAAAGGCTAATTAAAGCTATCATGAATTTGCTTTTTGTGTGATTCCCTGGGGCTTCCCATGGACAGACAAACATTCACACTACCTTTTATTATATCTCTTCAGCTGCAAAGAAGATACAATAAAGAAAGAAGATAAATAAAGAAAGAAGACACCGAAAGAAAAGTATATACAGGGAACTAGTCTTAAAAGCAGAAACCGTTGATTCAGCTCTTATATTTTCCCTAACTAATCCTTCTTGAAGCTGGAATCAGTACTGATGGAGGGAGATTACTCAAGCTCTGGCTACTGAACACAGAGTAGCTGTCCCACCAATACCTATTTGCCTCACATTTTATCACAAAGTCAAAGATGTTTTTCAGCAAATGACAGGAGAAATTTTTTCCTTTGTCTCAGGTTGATTACATTAGCAACTGTCCAGCACAACAGGAAACTTGGTATCTGGCCATCTCTAAAAGAGCAAAGAATTAAAACAGACATTTTTTTATCCTTTGACTTCTTTTTCTAGGTCTAGTATCCTATGTTCTTGAAAAACTGCTCCTCCAAGATTTTTTCTATGCTGTATCATCTATATGTTGAAACCAAAGCATCTGTTAATAAAACCTTTTATTTTTTGTCCTCCAGCTTCAGAAAATTTAGACAGTCCTGAATCAGAAGTGTTCAAAGCTCTGTCAGATACAGCTGCAGAGGCAGAGCAAAACACAACACAGGCGGCAGACTCTTCATTGAACTCAACATCTTGCCTCACCCTCAAAGCAATGAAGAGATCAACAGCTCTATAGGAGATGATAGGATCAATGCGGTATCTAGATTTGCTAATCCCCACTTTAAACTGCTTTAACCTATTTTATACTAATC
>VXBU01004133.1:37031-47305 GCA_013400315.1 Bombycilla garrulus
ATATATATATATATATATATAAAAAAGTATAGCTCAGCAAGGCATTTAAGACTTATTTAAGACTTGTTTTTCTCGACAATAAGCCTGGAAGCCAGAGCAGGAAATTGTCCATGGGGAATAGAGATGTGTCATACAAACACTGCTGAAAGATGTAATTCTATCTGCTATCAATACAACTCTGCAAAACTTTGCTCCTTTCAAATAAAAGGAAAAGAGGTAAACCACAACGCTTTTGAGAACAATATCTGAGCTTCTTGGATGTTTTTTCTGTACTCTGGGTTCTCCCTTGGCACATTCTCCAACAGGAACAGGGCTGTGTGCCATGGTTTTGCAGTCACCTGCAAACAAACCACAGAATTACCAGCAGGTAATTCCACACAAGAAAAACAGTGCATTTCAAAAATCACAGATTGGAGAAAAATGCTCCACGTTCCTGCAGAAAGGAGGCTAACCTTAATTCACTAATACACTTTTGAGACCTTCATTAATAACTCTTTGGAAATAGATCTACTTTGTTTCTGCCTCTGTAGAGACAGAGTTATGGAAAAGCATTCCCACACTGAATGATTTTCCAGCTAAGCCAGTTTTTAAACAACATTTGGCTACCAAGCACAGATAAAACTTGACTCACAAGAATTCAGGAGGGCACACAGTTAGGACAGCTAATCCCAGCTGACTCAAGGGATATCCCACACNGCATCTGTTAATAAAACCTTTTATTTTTTGTCCTCCAGCTTCAGAAAATTTAGACAGTCCTGAATCAGAAGTGTTCAAAGCTCTGTCAGATACAGCTGCAGAGGCAGAGCAAAACACAACACAGGCGGCAGACTCTTCATTGAACTCAACATCTTGCCTCACCCTCAAAGCAATGAAGAGATCAACAGCTCTATAGGAGATGATAGGATCAATGCGGTATCTAGATTTGCTAATCCCCACTTTAAACTGCTTTAACCTATTTTATACTAATCACTGCATTTATATTTTACAAGACCACTGCACTACTTCTTGGACAAGCAGTTTTTGACACCAGTGTGTTGCTTTCTGCCCGGAAGGTGCATATTGGCCAACAACTTTAAAACTGCACATATTTAAAGCTGCACAGAGACAGGAATACAAACATACGGGATGCTCCAAGTTAGAGAGGCCCAGCACTAGAAGCACTTCAGCCTGTCATTAACCACTGTCACAGAGACTACAAAAGCTCAGTACTATTACTGAGATTTTGTGATGAAAAACGTCTGGTAGGAGACACCAGTTTCCCTTTTTGAAGTGCTCACTTGAGCAAAACATTAATAAATTTAACCATTCATTTAAAGATGACTTAGGTCTCAATGAAGCCTCTGAAATGTCAGTGATGAGCATCAGTAGGCACCAGTCTACCCTGAAGCTTTTAAATTTAATACCAGCAAGTTGTTTCAAGGCCAAGTCCACATGTAAAGTGTCCCCTTTACAGTCTGTGCAATTTAAATATATATATNACAAACACTGCTGAAAGATGTAATTCTATCTGCTATCAATACAACTCTGCAAAACTTTGCTCCTTTCAAATAAAAGGAAAAGAGGTAAACCACAACGCTTTTGAGAACAATATCTGAGCTTCTTGGATGTTTTTTCTGTACTCTGGGTTCTCCCTTGGCACATTCTCCAACAGGAACAGGGCTGTGTGCCATGGTTTTGCAGTCACCTGCAAACAAACCACAGAATTACCAGCAGGTAATTCCACACAAGAAAAACAGTGCATTTCAAAAATCACAGATTGGAGAAAAATGCTCCACGTTCCTGCAGAAAGGAGGCTAACCTTAATTCACTAATACACTTTTGAGACCTTCATTAATAACTCTTTGGAAATAGATCTACTTTGTTTCTGCCTCTGTAGAGACAGAGTTATGGAAAAGCATTCCCACACTGAATGATTTTCCAGCTAAGCCAGTTTTTAAACAACATTTGGCTACCAAGCACAGATAAAACTTGACTCACAAGAATTCAGGAGGGCACACAGTTAGGACAGCTAATCCCAGCTGACTCAAGGGATATCCCACACCATATGGATCACGCTCAGCAACAGAACCAGAGGGAAAGTTGGTGGAGAAGCTGTTGCTGGGGGACTGGATGGATATTGGCAGGTCGTTGGTGAGAAATTGTTTTCTATTGCAACACTTGCCTTTCCTTGGTTTTATTTATCACTTTTTGTTATTTTCCTATTCATTACAATGTAGGATTATTTTATTTCAATTATTAAAATATTCTTATCTCAGGCCATGAGTTTTCTCACTTTTATCTTTCCAATTCTCTTTCTCTCATCTTCCTGGAGGGGAGGAGTGAGTGAGCAGCTGTGTGGTACTTAGTTTCCAGCTGGTATTAAAACACAGCGCAGCCACAAAAAGAACACTGACATAAGGGAATAAAACCACCAGAAACTAAATAGGAAGGTATACTGAAAGAGAACAACTATTTCTCTAAATTATCATGACATTTCAAGCAGATAGAAAACCTACTGCAGCCTCTACTGGAATAAACTGCTTTTCTGTTCTCCCCAACTCTTCTCCATGGCTCCTTTGACCCAGATCCTGAAGGACGGGCAAGAGCCCTGCAAAAGGGAATAGTAACTGCCTTAAATGCTCCAGACAAGAGAAACAGCGCAGAATATCTAAAATCAACTGGCGTCTTAGAGCACATGGACATGAGATGTTGGCAGATTTGACTGCCTATAAATAGAAAAAGAAATACTTCTGTAAGTTTTCAAACCACAGTTTACTCTTGAAAAGACACTTCCAAGAGCCATCAGCATCTTAAGCAGAACTAAGAACCATTATATATTTCTCTGTCCTCCTCATTCTTCTCCCAAAAATTACAGTTTTACCCAATCAAAGAATGTTTAGACCTATCTTTCACCAGATTGCTCCCACAGGAGCTAGGGATCTTGCAGTGTATTATGAGTACTAGATTTTAATTCATCTGATTTAGCTGCAATAGGGCAGTTACAAATAACAGTAACAGTAACCATTAAGAGTTTTCTGCTAAATGGAATTCATAAATCAATACTGTTGTCCCCTGCAATAATAAATATGCCATTCACAGATCCCAAGCGTCAAATCAAGACCTATTTACAAGGCTGCCCCGGAGACAAAACCCAGCAATGTTACACAGGGTAAATTGTTGCTCTTTTCTCCCCTGCTGCTGCAGATATAGGGAGCTTTGTTTGGAGGGCACAGAAAGCAGAGGGACAAAGGGAGGAGGATCGATGATGCATAATAAACACTGCTCTTTTCTATTACTAGAGCACCTGCTGCCTCCATCAGTTCAGGCTCATCCATTATGCAGCGCACCAGCCCTGACAGCTTCAGAAGCACCAGCTCTGAAGACATGATGAATTTGACCAGGAAGCAAGACACAGAATGAGAACCTCTCATTATCAGATCAATGAGCTGCACTGGCACTCATTGTCTGCCCTGTTTATTGTTGGATGAAACAAATACTAGGAACAATTAGATTAAGCATCTTGTTCAGATATAGTCAGAGAAATTTGCCTTCTATAAAATTTAACAAATTTGCCATGTAGAAAATATATTCCTGAAGTGGAAAAAAACCCCTGGAAATTATTTTAACTACTGTCACTTTTATTTTTACTCATAGTGGAAATAATGTAAGGCCTGAAATGGATTGAAAGGAATGTAATTACTTCGCCATAATGCTTTAATAGTAGAAAAGTATTAAAAATATGCTTAACATTTCCAATCTAAACAATAAGCATTGCAAGTTTCAAAACATTTGCTACATTTCTACAATTCCAAGAAATCTTTTCAGCTGGCCACTTCCCTGACAGAATCAGACCTGTCCCAAGGACATTTCCAATTTTCTTACCAATCCAAAGTACCCCACTCATATCAAGAAGGCAACTCAATTGCCACATTAAATATGAAGCAGTGGCAGGAATCAACACTGAACAGCATATTTAAATATAATCAGAGTTGGATTACAAAGCACTTTAAGAATTAGTTAATTTCATTTTCAGATGTCAAAATGAGAGGAAAAGGTCTTATTGGCTGAAGTCCTTTATCAGCATATCGGTTTTCCATGTACCTCCTGACACTCATGCACACTCAGCAACCTCCTTCTAATTTGAAGTTTAAAAAAAAAAAATTCATAGATCTTGAAACTCACCATAATTAACTAAACAACTATACAAAAAAGGAAAATATTTTCTTTGTGTTACTTTCCTAAATAGGTTGTTTTCAAATTTCACATATTATTCAAATAGATTAAATTAAAGGCAAATATCATCAACTTTCTCCGTTCCTTTTTAAAAGTATATAGTACTGACAATGTTATGTAGCACTCATCAGTAATATTGTATTGTATATGTGTATATGTGTATATGTGCAACCACGGACAAATACTGCTGTCATATAATTTGGAAAATGAACCAGAACTGTGAGAACAAGAATACCTGCCTAATCTACAAGCAAAATTATACAAAAAGAATGGGGGGGAAAAAAAATCAAACAAACCCTACAATTTATTTAAATAATCCAGATATTCTGTGTATAAGCCACAACACTCTTAGAAGGCATTGACTTCCAGGAATTGTTTTTCTCTCCTGTTGTTTTTTAATGTGACAATGTATCTGCATGACAGAAGGAGCTTTGTTGTTGAGTTTACATGCTCAAACAGTTTTTCAATCCCATCTGTCTACAAGTGTGCCAAAGCCATATTAAAACCTGAGATAACCCCTGTGATGTTTTAAAAGGGAAAGCTCAGGAAGAGCCCAAAGCTTCGTTCTCTGGCTAAAATTAAGTGTCTCTTGCAATCAGCTGACTTTATTATCTGCAAATTCTAAACCTCTCATGCTAAATATTGCCCAGCTTAGGCTGGAAGAAGCAGTCACCTACAGCAAGCTACCAGGAGCAGCTCTTTGATAACAACCTGTCATCTGGAATTAACAATAAGTGTTTAAGACTTCCCACAAGAGGGAGAAAAAGAAAAGGAAAAACACAAAAAAGAAACTGACACATGTTTATTTGCTATGAAAGCATCATTGGCACCTCTCTAAAATTTGGAAAGTTTCACCTTAATCGTCAATCCAGTTTGCTTATTGTTTGCTTATTTTTCACTCCATGACTAGGGGCTCAGCAGAATATGAAAAGGTTTATATGGAATTGGAGAGGCTGCTGGAAACTCAATATTATTTTGCCAAGATTGATCTGCTGAGACATTTGCGACCACCACATGATTTAACTATGCCAGTTAATCTGTCTTAAAGCTAATTTGTCTCCTGGTATCAAGCCCACCATTAGTGGTTTTGTACATGATGAGAGGCACCAGGTATCTGAGTACGAATTGTCTCATTTTAGCCAAAACAGGAATATCAGCACACTCTTGAACCATCTATTTTTGCCATACCCCGAAAAGTTGGCTGAATAATTTTAAGTCCAGTACTTTTGTAGTGTTTTGCATACTCTGCACTCTGACTCCGCATTTGAAAAAGAAACTGTTAGAAAATTTCTCCCAATGAGCTTGTAATTATACTTGCTTATACTTGTCATTCACTACCTTGCAAAACACCACTGATTTTTACCACTCAGGAATAAAACTAGATATTTTATGTTAAAAGAAAGTTAATTTTCCTGCTGACTCAACACTTGGCAGATGACAGAGGCAAGGGAGCAGAAGGAAGAGAAGTGCAACCAGTGCTAGGCGCCTTAATTGCATTCCATAAATTGTGTGCATTTCACTTTCAGATGAAGTCTGATGAATTTCTCTGGTTTCTTAAAGTTTTGACTTGGGCAAAAATAAGAGACAACACATGGGGATAAAAATAAAGTTGCAGACAGAAAGTACTTCATGCATTAGGAGCTACACATAAGTCCGTTTGATGCGAGTTAACTCCTATGAAAAAGCACAGCTGCTGTCTCCAAGAGTTAGAAATCCCACATTCACACAAATTCTAGCAACGTAAGAAGAGGCCTCACATCACTTATTCAAGTGATTTCATTTTTATCTTGATGATCTGACACCACATAATGCAAAGGCATTTGCATTAATACAAAATTACAAAGTTAAATAAACTATGTCTAAAGAGCTAATTGTCTCTTACTGCCTGTCTGAAGATTCATTCTATAATGGAACAAAATTGCATGTCTACTAATATGAAAAGAACATATTTGACTTCAGAAAATATAACACTATTTTTATATGTTTCACATCCAAACCACAAGCCAGCAAGTATTCAAATTTCTTCCAAGACTAATAAAAGTTAAATTACTTTGCGGTCTTTGGTTACTGGGGTAAAATCGGATATGCTGTTTTAAAACCTGGTCTTTATGTACCAGGGTTTACAATTTAAACCAGACAGCAAATGTAAATGAACACTGAGACATCTGAAGCTGGGTTTTGAACACTGTTTAGCATCCCTCTTCCTAGGTTTGAACTGTCTCTTGAGCCATGTCACAAAAGCACATTCTCCCCATGATTCAGTTATGCCATTTTGTCCCATCCCATCTCCAGCTTAACTCAATCCAACAAGACCCATTTTGGCCACTTGTTGGAACAATTGAAGCAGGATTTTCTAGAGACAAGCATCAGATTAAGTGATCTTGTTTTTTCTCAGTTTAGTGGCTTTCTTTTGTGCTTGAGATAGCAGGGGAATACAGAATAGCTCTGTAAAATTAAATAGGCAAATTAAATAGCCAAATTAAATAACAAATATAGTGTCCCTTGCTACATCATCAACAGACAGTGATGTCTTTTGCAGACTTTTTCTATAGAAGCAGGCCACTACATCTAGATGCACAAACCTGCCATTTGTGTCTTCTATAAGACAACCTTTGCAAAGCTGAGCAGAGGTGCTTACTAAGATGAAAGGCAAGGTCTTTTTCCAGACTTGTCCAAGGAAAGTCCGTCAGCCACATAATCACACAGCAGCCATTACTCTTGTGACTTATTCTTATGAAATAAACTCCATGTGGATAATGACAAAAAAAAACCCAGTAAACAGAAAGACCAGAAATCTGAACTGGTGCCTTTAGACGAGCTGTCACAATGCTGTGTGGAAGAGATAAAACCAAAACTGAAAATACAAAGCCTGTTTCAATCTATTCATAATGCTGACTTATGATCCCTTTACCAACATTGCCAAGACCCTCTTCAAACAGCTCTGGTTTGCTTTGCTCCGTATGTACCATTTTTAATTGCTTCACTCTTGCTATTATAGTCACAGTAACACCATTCCCTCTAGTTTATCCAGTTTTCTACCCTAAGAATAGAAAAGAAGTATTTCCACTCAGCAGAGAAAACTAATGTCTAGATAAATATCCCTCGAGCTTCCATGTTGTGGTGGGCTATGTCGTTGTCTGCACTGGGTTTTTGGGTACTTTGCACTGAGTTATTGTATGCACTGGGTGTTAGTTTTATTTTCACTGAATTATTATGTACGCTGTCTGTTATGTAGCATGGAAGTTCTGTTTGTATTGCGTTGTTCTGTTTCCCCTCTCTCTGGTGGTAGGTCTTTCTCCCTCCCCCGCCACCCCGGGTTGGCTTCTACCTTCGTCTCATTGGCAGGTGGTCTCCCTTCCCAGCTTCCCCCTCTCCACTGGGGGCATAAAATGCCCCAGACACGTGATTGTGATATCTTTTGCTCTTGGCCACCTGGCAGTGTGAATGCTCTCATCCTTCCCCTTCCCCTACATAGTGATAAGTTCTACATTAAACCAGGACTGTGCAAAGAGGAAAAGAGTGTCTCTCTCTTTCTTGTCCATGTAGAGTTCACCCAAGCCTGAAGCTTGCAAATATAGCTTCCAGGACAGAGTGAACTGCTACATTTCCATTCTGGTTTCTTGTTAATTTTGAATTAGGCATGTGGCATTTGATCCCAAGGTAGTAACAATTATCCCAACTTCTGTTAAGATTAGTGAAAACAGCCATTTCATGTCTCAACAGAAAGCTAACTCTGCCTTGACCAACAGTTCAGCTATTTGCAGACCATTTCTGCATCAGGGTTAAAGAAGGTGTTACCTCTGCAGCTAATAACTCCCACGCCGGGCAAGAAGGTTGAGACTTGCTGCTTTTTGTTCCTTCCCCTTGTAGTAACAGAAGTGACCAAATGGGAAAAATCAAACAAAGGTTTTCCTGATTATATCCATTTTATTATAAACAGCTTTTTTTTCTATAAGTTGTTAGATCTTACACAATTTCTTGATGGTCTTATACATAAAAGTCTACCAACAATCATTTTTTGTATCTCTATAAAAGGCTTTTGAGTCTTCATATTGTTGATTTGCATTCATTCATCAGCTAAATACAACTAAAAATTTAGCAGACAAGACGATCTCTACAACTAACACATTTTACAGGTTTTATAAGTTTGCAAATTCACAGAGCAGCCTCCCAGGGACCAACACTTACATGTCTAACAATCAAAACAAACAACATCTGCAGTACTCAGAAGATACTTAGTAAACAAAACAAGGCATGTGCTGACTGCAGCATTAGCATAAACAAATACCACTAAAATAATCTTTTTCCCATACTTTAGAAGTCAGAACTATTTCCAGATTCTCAGGAACAAAACACAATCTGAATCTCTCCTCAAAGTCACCTTAATGCTGGGAGATCAGCTCCTAAAAAAGGACTATGAACCTTTCAGAAGTAAAATCCCAGCAATTTGACATAATCACTGAACAAGATATTAATGAGGCTGTTGGCAATTAGTTTGGAAAAAGAAACATCAGCAATAAACCTGCCAGATCTTAGGCTGACTGCAACCCCAGAGAGTAGGAGAGACCTGAGAAATATTGGCAGAACCTCCCAGCATAAAGGCTGAGGGTGTGAGAGAGGAAGTGGAAAGCGAAAGGGTGATGGTTTCCCAGCCTTTTCCAAGATTTTTGTCTGCAGAGCATCTGTATGTGTTAGTGAACCCCTGAGGTTATGCTGCTGACAAACAGTGTGCAGCTCGTGTCCATGTGTGCCATGTGTATGACTAAAAAGGCCTTGATGCACTATCAGTGGTTGTCACATCTAAGCTGTGTTAAATAAATTACAAACGTTTAATTCTATTTTTATAGTCACTAAACCTTTAAAAACCAAGTAGCAAATTTGAGAAGTCTGAAGAACTTAACTGGTTTTGAACATTGAACATAACCTGTAGTGAATATTTTTAAAGGAAGCTGCAAAATAAAAACAAATTTAAATTTTAAAAATGTGTATGGAAACATTTCAGCTGCTTTTCTTTCTAGTATTTCACATGTAACTATTTGTGATTTAGCTAAGAATTTTTTAATATTCATTAGATTCAATGAACAGATGCCAAAGCTTCATCTCAAAACTCTCTGTAAGAGTTTAATTTATATTTGAAAAGGAGGTAATAGGTTTTAAATATAGAACTCTTCTTCAAAAAAAAAGCCCAGAAACGAAACTCAGCCAAAGGTCAGGCTTGTTAAACACATATATCTATGAAATTCAGATCAAAACATTGCTTCCTGCAATTAAAACATTTGCTGCATTTCCCACTGGGTTTAAAATTCAGTCCTTTTGCTGTTGAGACAGAGGGCAAAAATGAACTCTTTTCTAAAACTAAAACATCCAGCTGTGTAACTTCTGAGCTACACAGAGCCACACCAAATACACATGCTCTGGAAAGGTCATCCTCCTTGTTACTCATATGACCAAGGGAAGAGATAAAAGCAGTTATCTGATCCAAAAGTCAGGAAATGCAATTGTCTGTTACACTCTGAGCCCAAACCCACATTCCAGCAGTTCTCCCAGCCACTGCCGGACCAGCCCAGCACCACCCAGAGCACTGCTGTAGACCTTCCTGAGCCCCTGTCACGACGGCTCCCACCACCAGCAGCTCCTGCCAGTGCTCCCCTTCCCAACGCCGCCGCCAAACGCTGAAAGGAGCTTTGCAGCCATGCCCAGCCTGACTGAGAGGTCGTTAAGGCATCCTAGAGAAAAGTGGAACTCAGCAGGAGGAGGGTAAATCTTACAGCCAAAACAAGTTCCCCTGGAGTTATGGTACCTAAGACACAGGTCTCCAGGTCCAGTTTGCATTTCAGCCACAAGTTGCTCGGTTAGACAAACATACTAACGTATCTATTGCATTATACATACCCAGCTTCCTGGCCAGGATTCTCAATCTCTCTCTGTCTGCATGGGGACATCTTTCTGTAGTTTTTGTTTTGGTTTGGTTTTGTTGGTATTTTTTGTGGATTTCTTTTTATTTGGTTGGTTGTTTGCTTTTGGGTTTTTTGGGGGTTTTTTTTATTTTTTTGGGGTTTTTT
>VXBU01004133.1:47370-87028 GCA_013400315.1 Bombycilla garrulus
TTTTTGTTTTTGTTTTGGTGTTTTGGTTTTTTTTGGTTTGTTTTAATTTTAAATACTATATTTGAGGTTAGCTTTTGAGGTTTGCTATTAATCAGCATATTGTTTAACAAAACAACATACCTCTCACCAGCTTTTAATATCTAATTCTTTTTCAGGACTTAGTCTCTCATGTAGTACAGTTACTTTACACAAATTAGGCCACCCAATTTGCAGGTATAAGCACTTACATATTAGAGATGGAGGCACTCCTGACAACAAAAATACCTGTTCAAATCTGCCAGACTAAGCAGGATACACAAAGAAAGGAATGTAGGAACCTTGAACTAATAGTTCTGTAAAACCAAATGTTAAATCTCCTCTAGTATGTTATTAATTAAGAATAAGTCACTTCTGAAAACTGAGCATTTATTTGGAAGTTCCCTAAAACTACAGAAACAAATAGAAAGCTTTCTCTACAGTTAAAAGTTAAAATTTCTTTCCCTACATCGAATACAGTGATAATTTTGTCTTAAGAAATTTATCTGTGATTCAAAACAATCTACTCTCAGTTCCTGAGGCTTTTACTAGTTGTGCAGCTAAAATACAGGCATGCAAAGAGCATGAAGTACATTTCATGTGACAATTTGCATTTGCCAGCTCAGTTACTCTCTCCAGAGACGAGCTTTTCTCTGCTTCTCAAATCACAGACACCAGTGACCAGCTTTGTTTCCTCACATTTTTCTTCCTCTCTCCTCTCAGAACAATTCTCATTTTCTGTAATAGCACTTTTCAGTCCTTTAGAAAACTATACAGAATTCAATTCAGTAGATTCTTTGATCAAGTCACAGCTGATTACAGCATCTTATTTATCCTGGTGTGTCTGAATACTGAGAATATTCTGGTTAAACTGTTACGTAAAATGCAGTAAGCTGGAACCAAGAAATGTAATGGCAATTTTGAAGTATATGCTGTTCAAAGGAGTAAAGAAAAACATTAATATAAGTGTTTCCTCCTCCACTATCATAGCAATATTGCTTTATCTTGCATTATTCCCAGATATTGTGTCATTTAGAGGCTCTACTGGAAAAAATCCTTCATGTTTGGAAAGGCTCTTAGAGGTCAAATAATTTCTACCTCAAAGTTGAATCAAACATCTCAAATTCAAAATATTTGAAGTTTATTTAAAATCAAATTCAATAATATTAAAATACTTTTACATTAACCATTGCCAAGAACACTCCTCAAGAGCAGTGGGCATTCTTCCCTTAGTAAATCCAAAGAAAAGCACTCCAAAAATAATAATTCAAAATATAAAGAAATAAGCAACTTTTTCTGTAGTTCTGCTCTAAGCTTCCGTACTTTCAGGGAACTAGCTCTGACATATATTGACTCTTTGTTGCATCAACCTAAAACCCCACACAAGCAGTTATACTGATGCAGAATACCCTGAAATCACTTTATGCTGTCTTTGAAGGAGATCACAGGAGGATGCATAGCAAGCACAGACCACTGAAGACCCTAACTCCTTGCTTGTTCAATGACACGGAAACTAATAAGCAGCCTCTTTCTGTATCAGCATTAGATACGGATTTATTACTGACTCTGGCTTCTATTCGACTTGAAAATCTCACACTGAGCTAAATGAGCCTTTTTCATAAAAAGTTACTGTTACACAATAAATAATTTAGTCTACTATATGTGTGAATTAAAAACTAGCAGCCATCTAAACTAAGTGTTACATGCAAAGATGGCTACCAACAAAAGGCCAGTGCCACTAAGTCACAGGATAAAAACTCACATGCTTCAACTACAGCATGAAAAAACATCCCCAAAACTCCTTGAGCTTTGAAATGCTACAGATGAATAGATGATACAGCAGAATGTATCATCTATGGAAGTCCATTTGCATAACATGGGACTTAAAGGATTAAAAAAAAAAAAACCCAAAAAAAACCATAACACCAACTAACCACTCAAAACCAACAACCAAAAAACCCCCAAAGAGTATGCTATGAAAATTTAGGAGGGCCAGACGATTAGCATTGAATTTCCTTGTGGCACTTGAAAATAATGCTGCCATCTTTAGTAAAGAGGCCACATGTCTGATGCTAACTGTGCCTTGTGCTACCTTTGCAGCATCCCAGTTCTGGCCTGTTGGGCCGGTCACCAACAGGGAAACAGCAGAGGCCCCAAAATGTGGGCACAGGCTTACCACAGATACCCCAGGACTATTTCCAACTTACTGATGGTCAGTTGCTGATCAATGAAGAAAAGCAGCCTTGAGAGCCTGGAAGAGGCTGTTTTGAGCTGACAGCAAGACAAGGAACAGTAAAAAGCACTTGATCCAGCCTAGGGAAGAAACATCATCCACAGCACACAGTACACAGGCCAGGGTCCGTAGGCAAAAGGACAAGACCCATCTCCAGGTTCCACATCTAATGAAAGAACAGGATCTCCAGTACAAGTGGGAAACAGCCATGAAGGAGCTGTCATGGGAGTGCTGTAGCTCTGCACCAGCTCCTGCTTTCCCAGCAGCCGCAAGGACCTGCCTCTGTACCTGCCCACTCAGAGAAGCTCCCCTGCCCTTCTCCTCCAGCCAGCCCTAGATATTTACCTAGGAATCAGCAGCAGCAGCAGTATAAAAAGACTAAAGCTGTGCTCTGTGCATCTCTGCATGTGTTTTCATCCTTCTGAGACTCTTTATTTATGAAATTAATCATCCCTAATAGTAACTTATTAGTGAATGCAAGCTGCTCTTGACAACATGGGCAAGACTAGCGTCTTGATCTTAAGAATCTGTAATACTCCACATGAAGTGGGTGTGCCCTTTTAATAATGACTAACTTCCCTTCACCAAACAAACTAGGGTTGGAGGGCAGAATGTGTTGCTCTTTTCTTCTGCATTCAGGCAATTCTGCTGGAGGAATGCTGAAGAAATGTCATCCTTCCTATCAAGTTCTCAGTCACATTGTTCTCTCAGGCAAAGTTAATTGTCTACACCTGCTTTAGCTTGCAAAATAAACGCTAAACATATCTCAAGTAAGGATGTAATCTAAAACTAGTAGTCTCTGTAAAATAATGGAGCATCATCAGCTTCATTTTGTATCATATGTTTACACTACCACTCTGTTGATGCATATAAAGGACAAGATATACTTTCTGTATAAAATCTGTCATTTGGCATGTAGCACAAACTACTTCATTCAGTTTTCTCCAGTTAGCAGTGTTACTCTCCATCCAATTAACAGAACAGGGTATGTTTAGTTTATGGACCATTCGAGCACACCAAACAATTTTTTTTTGTGATCAGTGAGAAGATTTACAAAGAATGTGTAGAGCATAATATTTTTGCATTATGTGTGAAATTCCAGATCATTAACCTCTTAAGAAGAAAGTCTTCCACACAGCTTCCCTGGACAGAGCTTCAGACAGGTCTTTCGTATCCACACTAAAAGTAAATTGGATCATCACCTCAGGAAGCAGGCTGCCTACTGGGAAAACAAGTTGTCAACCACACATATGAGCATCAGCCTATTAACAGACAAAACCACAGTTGCAAGGCAATAAATACTGTTCTTTACAATTCATGCTGATTACAAGTAAACATAAAAGACAAAGACAACTTCACTTCCCAATAGTTCAAAAGCCAGCTCACTGGCTGTTAAAAAGTCTTGCTGTATGAAGAGTCAGGAAATGAAGTGGTTGGTATCCACAAGCAAGATAAACTGAAAAGCAGATGCTTGAAATATCATTTCAGAAGAAATTAAAATTATATTTGGAATTAGAAATGGATGTGTAATCAAATTTTACATATGCATGAAGTCTTTAATAGTAGTATATTTTCAATTATATTTCAGGGATGGCCTATTTCTGGTTTCCCATTACCACCTGTGTTAATAATTCTTCAATGAGCCTGGGGCTGAGACACCACCTCTTCCTACATGGAATACATTACACTGTAATAATTATACATACACTCATGAGTTCTGTTGTCTACTCTTTCTTTTTTTCATTCTTTATCGTAAGATTCCCAAGGCAGGACTAACTGCTAGCTCGTCCAGAGAAATTGTTTCCACTCTTAACTCATTCAACCTCCTGCTCTTGAGACTGTTGAGCTACATGATTGTTAAAAAATGAGGAGCATTTGGAACCAGCAGTGTTTTAAGTCAAAGGACAGCACTGACACAGGAATAGGCACAAATGTAGATGCAGTCACTGATATATGTTTAAAATACATGTTGAGTTTTTCATCCTCTGTAGTCTTGCATAATGAGGTCTCTTTACAAAAACTATCCTAGTGATGACAGCAGCCAAGCTTTTGGCCATATCAATATACAGCAAGTTTCTTCTCATGACTACCCATGAGGCTCTCCTATGTGCCTATGCAAACTCTGAACCACAACACGCTGGTTTTTGTGTGTTGCACAAAAGTCTGAAATTCAGAGGTGAATGAAGATACAATTGTGCTTTAGGCTGCGAAGCACAGTCAACCCCACTGCAAAGGAAAGTCTAACAGGTCAGATAAGCTAAGATTAAGACCAATACAAGGCAAGTAGTTATTTTTCTCCTATCTGAACTAACATAACTGCTCAGGAGTACTGTAATAAAATAAAAAATATAAGGATGAAAACTCAATAAATTAACAAATCTGTTTTCAGCAACATGTCTAGATACTATGCAATAATCCTGGAGTGAATACACACACCAAATAAAGATCAATACTGACCAGCTGCCCATGTTCTATGCATCTTATACACTGAAAGAGAAAAAGACTGCTAGAAAAAGAGAGCCTATGATTACGTAGCTAAAGATCACAGTTTATGCTGCATCTTAGAATTAAGACCAGAGAAGGAGACTAAATACTAACACCAGCTTTTGAGTGCTTACCTTCAAATTCATTCTACTTTTTTTACTATTGCAAAGCAAGTTACGTAGAAATATTAAATACAAATTTAAAAACTTCTTAGGAATGTAACATCTATATTAGAATGTTTATTAAAAGTTAACATTGGTAGATCTTTTTTGAACCATAGCAGAATTTGCACACAGAAACCTGAAGTATTCAATAAGCCCTAATAACTGCAAGAAATTCAATAAGCTGTAAAATCTGCAAGCTAAACTAGGCAAAAGATTAATTCTTTGTAGATCCTTTGATAGCAGGTCCTACGAACACATAGCCTCCCAAATTATTTCTATATAAAGTGCTTGCAATTCTAAGAAAAAATGTCTGAAATAAGCACTCATTTCCAAGAGTTGCTCTGAAATGCCAAGTGGTCAACCCACGCCTAGAACAGGTAGTTTAGACATTAATAAAGTAAATATGAGCTACCAAAGAAACACTCAATTCTATAGCAGTTTTTCTTCGTGAAGGACAAAAGTGTTACTTGAAAAATGATGTGCAAACACAGGCTGGATTGCCAGATCCTAGATATCTGTGTTCCTTAGAACAGGTGGTTCAGACAAATTCTGCTACAGGCAACTCTAAAAGTTGAATTTAGGCTTTAGGAAAATGAAATGGTGTGCACAAATAATGAACTAGTCATGAAAATCAAAGCTGTGCTTCAGGCAAATGGCAGTAGAACAGCTGACAAAGTACATATCTTCAATGCATTTTATGTCCCACTTTTTAACAAACAAAAATCAGTATATGACATCACTGTGGATCAGTTGTATATGAAATCACTAACTGATCAGTAGTGGATCAGTTTACACATGAAAGTGTGAAATCACTTTTATGTTTTATCAAAACGTGTTACAGTAGGCACCGCATTCCCTCTGATTTCACTTTTTGGTGCTTATTCACAGTAGAGGGGAGTGGAGAATCACAACCTATAGAAAATTTTTACATTAAGATGATTGCATAGACCAAAAAGGTCCTGACCAAGCAGGCCAATGTAGTTGGACAATTGAAAGTCTTTGTTGCAAAGCTCCACAATCCAGCTCATACAAGCACCCTTGGCCTCCTCTCAGACTCTAAAGCTGACAGACTGAATGCCCTGCTCTGCTGTTTGAAGACTGCTAAGAAAATCTTCTATCTTTCACTTGTTCATTCTTTTGCACTAGTCATCATCCAACATGTGCAGCAGCTGGATAAACAGAGGTTTGCACTGAACAGAAAGATTTCTTTTGATTTGCGATGAAAACCATTACTGGCCTGACCATTACTCACCTGATATGGAACCAATAATAGTTTTAAATGTCAGGCATCAAAGGAGTCTAAGCATGGAATCTAGGCTGATTTCTGGCATTTATGCCTCTTAAGACATATATTCAACAGAGAAATACTTCCCACTTTTGCACATGTAAGACTTCTCATACCTGTGTTGCAGTCCTGACTAAAACAGGATCCAAAAACGATACTAGTCCTAAACAAAGAGTTAGGGAGGGTTTTTTTTGTTTTGTTTGGGTTTTTCCATGAGGAATCAATAATCTTCCTTAGAAGAAATGCATTCTCTTCCCAATTCCTTTTTTTTTCCTGGGGTTTACTACATACCTAATGGACAACTATGGGCACTTGACATCTTCAACCACCTCATTCTCTATTAAAGGCTTAAAGGCTGATTGTGGACAGAAGCCAGAGAAAACGTTCTGGTCTTTATGGTCTTTCTTATCATCCCTTTATGCCTCACAAAATAGGTGTCCCTAACAGAACCAAGATGTTTAAAATAGCTGTGAACCTATACAAGCCCAGCTAATGATAACCACATAAAGTCAATGACAGAAGTGAGTCAGGATGGCTTTTTGTGTAGCATGGCACAAATAATCAGAATGTGTTATGTACATCTTCCTCTGCATTTAGACAAAAAAAGAAATTGAAAATCATTCCAAACAACCAAAACGAGCTCAGCAAAACATACTAGGTCCTTTCACTGTGTATATATATCTAAGGCCACTGCAAAGCAAAGGGCTGTGGACACCTGCAAGATGTATAGTGAAGCAGAAAGCAAAATTCAAAGCACTAGCTTTGAATTTACATGGCTCATGTAAAGGAAGCTGGGTGACTGCCAACAATAGTAAAGGAAGAGGAGCAAGCATGAGATCTCAGATGAAACAGTATTAAGTATACTTGTATGTAGCTGGATGGATACTGATGTACCAGCCAGGGAGTCCACAAACTTCCTGACAGAAAGCTACATAGCCATAAATTCAGGCAGATGCCTATAGAAAGGCACAAAGAATGGAAGGAAGGACCAGCCTTGGTCACAATATGCATCTACTGAAGAACACCAGGAGTAAATGGCCACCAACTGAACTTAACAGTTACTAAGCAGTGGTCCTTTCTGTCCAGTCTATTTGACATCTATCCAGCAGACTTCAGTCAATTACTTTCTAACTTAAAGAGCACTATGAAAGGCAACATAAAAAGTCAAGGAAAAGAACATTTGCTGCACTGCCCTCAGCCACTGAGTCAGTTATCTTACCACATAAGGCAAGCAAGTTAGTCAGCCAAAATTTTCCTGTGAAAATTCAAGCTGGCTATTTCTAACCACCTCCTCATTCTTCATAAAGCCTCAAACAGCTTCCAAGATAATCTGTTTCTGCCATAATCTTCCTGCAGACAGAGTTGAGACCAGTCCTCCTGTGTCACTGTCCTCCAGATCAGTCTCTTACGGGATCACTCCTACCAGCTTCCTGAGCAAGCTGAAGTCTGCTCTCCTGAAGTTCAGTCGGTGCCATTATCTTTTCACTGACAATTTTAAATGTCATCACTTCCCAGCTGCAGCTGTCAAATCTGTCATCAACCCAAAATCCATTCTTAATTACTCAGGAGTAGTGGGTCTGACAGAACAGCTCTGCTAGTCAGCTTGTTCAGCACTAGTGTCAAAAGACCCGAAAACAATCACCAGGGATATGGGCTGCAGCTTCCAGCTAATACTGGAAATATGGAACATCTTTTTTTTTTTTGCATAATATCTGGTGAGCTGACAGTCAGAAAGCACAGCACTCTGGCTTTGCTCTTCTCTCATGATGCACAGAGGAACCAGCTTTATGGAACAAGAATCAATACAGAATATTTCCCAGACAGAACTTCAGGCATGACTTTCATAAGTGTCCAATATACTTTTAACAACCATCTGAATTCTTTGTAGGAGGAAGGCCTTCATTTAAGCACATCAGGATCATGCCCTTACATCAGTCTAGCTTTTCAGTATTCTTAAGAAAATGGAATGAGAAGAAATGAAAGAGGCAGTCATGGAATTTGACAACACAGTCTTTGTTTATCCTTTTGAGAAGCTCAATCTCTGGTGCACAGAGGATTTTCAGAAGGATTTGACTGTCACAGTGGGAAACAGGGTCCAGATGTCCACTACTCAAATAACAGAGACAGTGTACAATTGTTGGGGAGACAGAGTGAAAGAAATCTGGTATATTTATGTTCTGTTTGAGTATTAAAATATGATTGTCTAATGAGATAGCTGAATGAATGTCTGGATTTTGACAACAGAAAGAAGAACTCTGAAAAACTGGACACCGCTAAAAACTACACTATGTCTAGATTAATGTTCTAGTACTTTTTTTTAAGGTGAAGTGTAGATCAAGGATAAAATATGCAGGTCATCTTCTAAAAGATCTTCATCAGGAATCCTTTCCTCAAGCTATTCAAGTGGCAGAGTCCTGAAATCACTTAGTAGGCCATCTCCTCTGCTTGGATGGACACTCATGCTACCATGGGTTACACAATCATGTTTAAAGATCCTTCAGAAGGCTGCAGCATTTACACAGATAACTGATTTGGGCCTTTGTGGACAACATGTTTCAGCTTCTTAGGGCCTCTGCTCCCTGCAAAGCTGTCTTATCATTAGCTAGGAGCAGACTGTCAGGAGATATGCACACTCCTTCCAAAGTGGCTTCATGTCTTTCTGATAGTCTACAGAGCAGACCATTCAGCGGAAGAGAGAGGCTTGCCAATATTATTTTTCAGTCAATACCTTTCCCAACTGAATGGTGGTAGCCCTAGCCATACTTCGAGCTTACTTTCCAAAGCAAGAGAGCTGTATGAGAGTCAAAGGTGAGAAATGAAACTTCATACCATACTCAGTATGAAGCATTGTATGAAAACACTGAATAATGCAGTTTGAAGAAGTAGACCCAGCAGAGACATACACACCTGCAAGAGAACTTCTAGAGCAGCTATGCATAGAAATACTTTTTAGTTACCTCCTGCTAATAAAAGTCACTCCACACTCAAGGTCCAAGTTGGGAGTTCAAAGCAGACTGCACAGATATCAGTGACAATTACAGAGAATTTCAAGAATGCAAAATCTTTACTGGCACCTGGCAAAATAGTTGTTAATGCTAAGAACTAGAAATCCTTGCCAAAGAGGCTTAAAAATAAATAAATACGGAACTTCAGTCATCTGACATGCATTTGCAAAATTGCTGTGGAAATAACAGAATTGTCCCTGTGCTCTGTCCTCACAATGTATTCTATAGCATTGTAAGAGTTGTATCAGGCCTACAGAGTCACTACAGTTTGGGTGCAGCTCCGGAAAAGTATAAGAAGGAAAATCACTGAGTGGACAGAAGGAAGGACTGGAAAGCTTGATGATAATGCCCAATAATTCAGCTAGGTTGTAGCAGAATGCTGCATCAACTAATTAATGAGCAGCATAACTAGTGACCAAAATACTGGCAATATTTTTCATGCAGACACCTTACCTGACCCCCAACATTTGATAACAGTTCTATATGCCCTTGGTCTTTGCTCTGTGGAACAAATAACACTTTCCTTAAGGACAGAGTAAGTCTGCAATGTATACTCCCCCTTCCTATACTGCACACATTTGGTCATTAAAGAGATAAAGCTCTGTACATCTATGAAGGTCCATCTATAATCATGAAGACACAACTTTATTCAAAAAATATGTAACATCCCTCACACGTTTTTCCTCAATAGCATCCCTTCACAATGGGGTACAGAAACACGTGGGCTTACTTCTACCCAGTGACTGTCCTTTATCTCTTATCTCACACAACCACCCCTATCACGCAGTATTAGCAAACAGTTTGTGAAACTTTCCAGATCCATTTACAAGCACAAATATTCTTAATAAATAGTTACAAATGTGTGGTCATAAAACTCACAGAGAATGTGGTGAAGGGATTGAAACAAAGGCATCAAAACAAGTTGAAAGGCTACCAAATACAAATGAACTTGAGAAAAAAAGTTTCCTTTCATGTGAAAACAGGGAGGACTTTTGCAACAGCTGTTATTACTAATTACTGAAGTTCAGATAAATAACATATTTAATGGTATTTCATCTTGAACAATACATTCCATCTGCTCAACTTCATCTGAATTTGCCCTGTAGTATTAAACCACTTGTGTGTTTGAGTCAAAGTAAGTTTTCACAAACCTGAGAAAGAGAACGAGTTCTATTTAAACTACACAATATTGAAAATGCCTTCCACTGTTGTGGAAAATCTACTAGGAGTTGAGATTTTAAAAACAAGAAATAAAAATGTTGCAGTTTCCTTTATTAGGAAATAGAATAGAATTTTCCAATACCACTTAGTTATGACTGTAACATTTTCCTGGCTTATATAGGCATTCTGATGTCATTACATAGCCAGCTGCCTGTTTATTTTCATTTAGTTAAAACCAATCAAAATGTCTTGAGGTTGTTATGTTACCAAAATGCACACATAGTATAGGAGAAGGCTTCATGTGTATGCATTAAGATGACAAGAAAATTAAAATAATTGATAGCTTATAAAAATTCATGCAATACCATTCAGAAATGAGAAATCTAAATCTTCTGGTTACTAAGCCATCAATACATGGGACAAAAATAAAATACCAAAGCACAAACACAGTTTCAATGCAGCACCTGAGAACTATCTGAGCTCTACACATTAAATTATGTAAACTATACAAAGAACATGTTAAAATATTTTGATGGCTAGTTAGCAATACAAACAATGTATCTGTCTCACAGGCACAGAAACTTCAATAAAATGGCAGAAACAAGCTATGCCAATAGCTGCCCAACTTCAAACCAATGGAAAGTCAAAATAGAATATGTTTGTTTGGATTTAGTAGGACAAGACTAAAATATCCACTTTACAGTGAAACACACTTCCTTGTTTTTACACCCTGTGAAAATGTAAGGTGACTCTAAAAAGCCCCAAAACCAAAAGCACTGTGAATGAGGTCTTTGCTCCCCTGTCCTTTCTGCTGCTGCTATGCCCAAGACACAAGTCTTTCACAACATTATGCATGCAGCCTGATGGATCCCAGAAAATCAACTTCTTCAAAAGGTTTTTCCAGGAAATGTTTTTTACATGCTAGTGATAATTTCCTTTTCTTGACAAGCACTCCTTACGCAACAAAAACTCTTGTTTGGCACACAACTCCAGAGAACACCTGTGCTTTTTGCTCCATCTAGCAGATCCAACACTAAGATCAGTTGCACTGATCCAGCTACCCAGGCTTTACTCAGATGACAAAACATTATTTTCTTCCACATTATTTCAGGTAAAATACACCTGAGAATCAGCAAGTGTTCATTGCAGATTAAAAAACTCAAGAAAGGGTTTCTAATGAATCTCCAATATCTCCAAAAATGGGACATCCTACTGAATTTGAAGCAAGTACTGGGCATGTTTCCTCTCTCAACCTTAAAACTAGATTTAGGATTAACAAACCATACATTTCAAAAAACATCTAACACCAAAACACGGGATTCAAGTGTGGACAAAGGCTTGACCCTATCATGATGCAAAAACAATGAGCAAGCTGCAGAGAAAATAGGTCTGTCTCAGTGATGTTGTAACTTTTACAAAATTAACTGGACGACAAAAGGAAAATGTTTCAATTTGACCAAGACTTCCTGATGCCCATATAACAGTCACAGTTCATGTTAGCTCAAAGCTGAGAGACTTGAAGACATGCTACACACCAAGACATATGTGAACTGAGACTTTCAAAAAGCTTTTTATTGTTTATACAGTTGGTAACCATTTACTGCTAAAGGCAATATGCAGTAAAGGGGTTTTTGTTGAGGTTTTCCTTTTTTATTTTATTTTTTTTAATGAGTTGATACCACATGTTTTTACAGACAAAAGAAAAAAAAATTTTAAAGCCAAAGCAGCCAGAATCATTTTGGAACGAAGCTTGCAAAACCCAATGAACCACATCTGCAGAGTAACTGCAGCAATGATATAAAGTGATTCTCACTCCTTCATAATTCTGTGCACTAATGTAAAAGTTTATCCCTTTGTTTTAGCACAGCGGTGTCTCTGGTAAAGACTCTTCCTGCCTTGGATACCATCTAATTAGTTTACTCCATAGCCTACTAATACTGGTTAAACAATTCCACTGCATCCACCAAACCAGAGTCTACATCCCATTAGATTCCCTGTTGACACCTCTACAAAATTTAGTAACTCATATGAAACTGAGGCAGGCAAATGAATCACGAACAACTTGTAATTCTTGCAGTTAATTTCACTGGCTTAGAAAATTAAATATTTTGCACTAAAGCAGTTCCACAATGATTTCAAGGAGTTGCACAAAAGTACAACTGACTCCATCTCCCATCTCTGAGCAGTTAAGCTGCCTCATTTCAAAGTAATTCCACAAGCTGGCTCTAGCTCTAAGCATTGTACATTTTAAGGGTTGGATTTTTTTAACGTAAGCCTGCAATAAGAAGCAACACATATTCAGAAAGTGAACTCTGAAAGCAAGTCACAGACTTGACCACAGACTACTCTGAACCAAAAAATGGAAATTTGACAGGAAAGCACAGCCTATACCTACAAGAGAAGGGCTTCAGTGTCTTACCAAAGAAATCCCTTGGGAAATCCAAGAAGCTTGTTTTGTCTCTCACTTCATCTGTTCATTGTAGGGGGGAAAAATTCCATCTGTGCATAGAAAGTTCTCAAATACGGCACTACAGACTGCATGCTGTTAAATAAGTGCATTCCTTAGTAGTGTTTTGGAAATGTGCCTATACATTGTGTGGGGAGGAGGAAGGATCTTTTTTTTTTTTGCTCCTAACATCTTAGCACCACCAAAAATTATCATAGAACTTCCCCTTATGAGCTTTTACACAAAACAGATGATCTCAGGCATCAGAGTAACTGGTAGCACAGTTACAACTTGGCCATATGTGGTGTTTGTGGTGTTAAAGCTATCTAGATTTTACATTTTCAAAAGTAACGCAAGAAAGCCCCTTTCTCAGCACTGCCATAGATACCTGACCCTAGCTGCCTTTCCTATTTCCTTTCACCTACTGTCAAAAACTTCTACTTTTCACACTTGTTGGAGTATGATCATCTGGCATAAGAAGTCACTTCCCCACTCCTATTCATGCTTATGAACAATTACTGATTACTTTCTTATACAGCCATTTACAATAATTAGTGAACTTGGGTTTTGCCACTGCTGGGAGTTGTATCCTCTTGGTGTTGACTATACTGGCTGTGTATTGACACTTGGCAAGAAAGGGGATTCCTACCAACTAACTTTGCCACCTAACTTTAAAGAGTTTTCTATCAGGAACTCAACCTAAGGAGCCACACTACACTGACTTACAGGCTCCTAAGAAAACTAATTACTTCCTTTTCTTGATGCACTGTATAACTTAAGGCGTCTAATGTTTCTTAGCTTTCATTCTTATCTCCCCAGCTTTAAGACCTGACACTATTGTTGTCCGTATTTCTACATGCATAAACATACTCAAGATTTAGTTTTACGTTATTTGTATTTCAGCGTCTGCCTATCCCATAACTTTAAAACTCCTGCCTACATGTCTTCCATCTGTGGATCTGAGTTTAAAGAAGATGAAGCTCATCAGCAAAGTACTACTCAACCCTGAATCTGCAAGCACTAAAGCACATCAGCAGTTTTCCACGTAGAGATAGAAGTCCTCTGAGTACAGCAGAATTACTCGGGTGTGTAAAGTTTCTTATGTACTTAAGTACTTTAGGATCTGTCCTCAGTTTTTAAAGCAAATTTTCTGTCAAAATAGCAAGGAGTTCTACAACAATCAGCAGTTCTTGGGAGATTTCCTCTTCTTGTTCTAAATCTTATAAGAACAGCTGTTCTGGAGAAAACTTGGCCATATCTGAATGTCCAGACAGGCTCCAAAACCACAGGGGCAGGCTCCAAGCCAGGGATGCATATGTTAAGTCTTTCTGAAATTCTATGAGATTCAGGTTTTCTCCTTTCTGCAAGTACAAAGCCACCCACTACAGAAGGCACAGTGATCAACAATAAAGCTTCAGCAATGGACATGTATTTCCTCCTCACATGGTGCAGCCAACACTATTAATGAGATTTAGAGTTGAGACAGTTTTGCAAGACTTTTTGCATTGTTCTCAGTACTACTTGTCCTGTTGTATTAAGCTCAGAGTGTTTTAGTACTGCAGGTCAGTAGGGAAACAAGAAAACTAGACCATGTACTGAGTGGGTTCTCGAGGGTGGAGGGCTACCTTGCTATATCACTAGAAAAGACATTTGTTCAAAGCATGATTACAGTGTTACGCACTGTAACATCAGCAATCAGCAACCTATGGCTAGAACAGCCCGGAGAGTAATTCCTTCTGAAGGTTTTGTTCTTTGTAAGCTTTACCAGTTAGCACTAGACATGAAGCAGACACTCCACTGACATTCAGGTAATTCATAAGACCTACACAGCTTTCTCAGTTAAAAAACTTGGTTCTAAAAATAAAAATACGTGTTCTCACCTACAGTTGTAGCGATTCTTGTACCATTTTTCAGCATACCTCTTTTTTGATCTCCTCCAACAGAAAGTCTGCAGCTGCTGAAACTTTTACCAAGCCATACATTTTTTTCCTGCCATCTACCACTGAGAGCAAATCTGGATGGAGTTCTTTAAATCTTTCTTAATTCATTTCTATTAATTTGACAAAAAGCATATTTATTTGTTCATATTACCTTATTCATGTGATGTAAGACTTGAAACCACATATTTAGTTGCTTACTTGAGTCTTGTGCCACAAACATCTTCTCTAGGAGTCACCACAAATGTCTGTACACAGTCACAATCTAGGAAGTGAAGCAATTTTAGACACTAAAGTTTACGTCAGGATATTACTGGCTCTGTGCCTAAATTGTTCCTTTAACCATGTTTTGCTCAGTCAGATCAAGACCAATTTGCATTGGAGTGTGATCTTTATAGTCTTATTATTTTACAAGACCTCTCAACTGTGGTAATAACACTAAAATCACCAACCATGCTTTATTAAAGGCTAAAAGAATATTCTATTTTATGCAATATGACTCACGTGCAACAAACAGAAGCTATCAAACCAGTTTGTTTTGAAATAACCATTAAAAAATCAACCCTGAAAAACTGTTTCTTCAAAACTTGAAACAATCAGGGTTGGAGAATGTCAGGAAAAAAAATCTCAAATTGATTGGAAAAACAAATGAAAAATACTCTCTAAGTCACATTCCAATAGCTACAGGTTTATTCACTCCTACATACAAACTATTTTGAACACCAGTTTTGAACTCCCAAACTCCAGTACTACAGCAGTGCTGTCTTCACAATACAAGAAGCAATTCCTAGAATTTTGCAGCTTGTAAGGTGCAGGTAGAAAACATAAAGTGGCCTCTAATGCTCAAACATCCACTTTAAATTCCTTCTCTGATTTTTGCCTATTGGAGGAGTTCAGTAATCTCTAAGGGAACAACTTCAGTGAGGATCAAAACAACTTAAGTAAAACATCTGACAGTTTTTCATGCTCTTAATTGTACTTTGTCTAACTTAAGGTGCAAACTGAACTGTATTATAAGATTATTAAAAGTTAAGAGAAAACAAGTTCTCAACTCTCTAGACCTAGTGGGTTAAAACAAAAGCTCAGGGTTCACAGATTACTATAGAAGCAGCAGATAAATGCATTTACTGACACCTCTATCACTTGATAACTCCCAGTCAACAGTGGCTGGCAATGGACAGCAGTTTTGTGCTATATATGGCTGGATTGGTTGTACCTAATTGCAGTGGGTTTTTTCTGTCATCTTATAGGTGGGAGCTAGTGAGAAGATCCTACGTGGGATGACTAGCTAAATTTAAAGGTGTCTAAATAGCCAAACCATTTGTCTTGGCCATTACCCACACCAAAGTCCCAAGCTGATTTTCAATCAGTATTTTATTGGCTTGCAGTTTTCTTCCTCTGCTTCACAGAGACACTGATAATGGCAAAGAGCACAACCCACACAGCATGAGAGTAGCACAGGTACAGCAGGTGGGAATACAGAGTAGAACCTACTTCCTTTCTAAATCCCGAATGTTCTTCAGGAGGTGTGGGTATGCATTTTCTAACAAAGCCTTCACCATAATACTGACATGGACTTGAAAACTCATGAAGAACTACAGGAGTAGGTTAGAAAGCACATATTTTTAAAGTCAAGAAAGAAGCTTGGTTTTCCTCTCTTTGCTGGACAGAAGAGCAGTTTGCTATCCCAACACAGCCCCCAATTATTTTGTTAATAGGAAGAACATTACATAAAGGATGAATCTGATGTAAATAAATGTACGGAAGATAATGCCATCTTTAAGCTTTACTGCTAGGGAGGCTGATTTTGTTTCCGTACAGAGATCCAATCACTCCACTCTTTCAGAGCATTATTTCCAAGTATTTCTCTGTTTTAGTCTTCCATGTTAGAAACAAAACAATGCCACCCACCAAAACTTAGGCACTCATTCTAGACCACAATGAAATGCTGTGGAGATGCAACGTAATAGGATGAAAATCCTAGTCATAGTTTTGGAGGGAAAAGAAAAAATGCAGACAGAATTGCATTAACTTTTTTAAGAGCCACAAAATTTAAAAAAGTATGTTCATTCTAGCATTCCCAAAGGTCATCCTGATATGTTTTTTGTTTAAATACAACTAATATTGGAGGAGAGCAGAAAGGAAAGTGGACATACCATATTGCATATATCTGTGAGTTCCAACACTCCCAAACTTGCCATATAGATTTATTGCATCTTCTGTGGCTCAGTCAAAATTCATTAGCTCCATATGAGCATATGTGAGTATGGAAGAGTGTGCGTGTGCATATTCACACATCTGCTTTCAATCATTACACTGAGGAAATCCTACACAGTAGACACATTAAATGTCTTTACAACCTGTACTAAAGTGTGAAAGAGACAGAAAGAATGTAAGAGAGGGAAGTTTTTTTTCCCAAAAGGAGGAGTGAGCTGCAAAAATGACTACGTACCAAGATTGTTTTACATTTCTACTAAAGCATCAGTAAAATTTTGGTTTAGGGACTGAATGCAGTATGTTGGGATAAGGTATACAAAAGATACATGGGGTTTTTTTGGGTAGGAATTAGCAAGTACTATCATACCAGTTCTTTCTCTTCTTGAGTTGAGAAACAACTCAAAAGAAGTTCAGTTCTGTTAACCAAGTCTTCAGTGAAGACAAGTGTTCCATGTGATGCTATGTTCCATTGCAATAAGCAAGAAGATTCTGTTTTCTATATTCACTACCACTATAATAAGGAAACAGAAGGTGTAAGGGAGTGGGTGAAGCCAAATACATAGCTCAAAATCCCAAGATCTAGAAAAGGCTCCAAAGGACTCTGCACTCTGTATTCACTGAATCTTGTGCCATGTAATGGGACAACTCAAGTTGAAGTGTCAGGTACCCCACAGACCTGACAAACAAAGTAGTTCCCAGCTCCAATCCACCTGCCAGGGCTCTCTGCTCTACATGAAGCTCCACCAGAAGTACTAAATCATTCTGATTCAAAGAATTTTTAAATGAACAAGGTCAAAACAATGCCTATGAATGTTGTCTTTCACACCAGACTGCAAAAGAAATAACTTTTTTGATCACAAGCAACCTGCAAGTTAGAGACAATCTTTAAATTCAGTCCCAACCTTGGTGGCAAGAGCATCCTAACTACAATTCTTACAAAAGTGTTTGGGCAGACAAATTGAAAGACAGCCACTTTCATCTCTCCGTAAGTCATATAAAAGGGAGGACTCCTTCTTAGCTGTAAGTCTCCACACAATGTAATTTTGTAGTTAGTAAAAGGTCAGAGAGCTGTCCTGTACATTTAACAAACTTTTGCATTTCTGCCCCAGTTCTGGTTTTGAAGCAACACGCATAGGTCTGAAGAAGAATACAACATATGCAAGTGGTATTTTACATAATCTTGTTAAACAAACAATAAGTTTTAAAAGACAAATAGGATTCTACAAAACAGAGCATTATATCTATGGATATCCATGGGTTTTTTTGCTGATCTTTTCTTATATTAACTGTGTATTTAGCATTGCCAAACCTTTTCATTTGCAGTTCTTTTTGGAGAGTTTCTACACCAACTCAGTTTGAAGATTAAAATCACAAACCACTTGGGAGGGAATTTTTAAATGAAACTAAGAAACAGTAGATATTTTCAAAGCTACTAGAATTCTACAGAACAATATTCATACAAACATCTCCTCAGTTGTTTGCTCGTGTGAAATAGCTTTAATTATTATTTGTTTCCTGGCAGAACAACACTCCTCCTCTAGATGTTTTCCTGTCTCATGTAAGTCTTTTATGGCTGTAACTACAACAACTACAAATAATCAGTGTATATTAAATTCTAGGAGTCAGGTGATTATTCTAGTTATTTGCCACTGTGTTTTCTTTTGTATTTTTCCAAACACTTTTCAGTGTCATGCAGAGATACATTTTCATTCAGAACACTTAAAATACTGAAGAAGGAACATTGCAAAGCTGCTGAAAACTGAATACTTCCTAATATGCTCATATGCTCATTTACACGCTGTTAGTAATTTCAGACAGAGATAATGCCATCTAAAAAATGTTATCCTGATAATAAGAAGCTGTCACATTTTTCCATATCAGTGTTTTGCTCAGCACCATTAAAAAATTTCTTTGATCTTTATTTCCATTTATTCTTTGAAGATGCTAATCAATATTCCAAACAGGGAAGAGAGAAATAAAAATCTATACATTTTTATGTATCTACTTTGTTAAAGATATTTAAGAAGTATGCAAATAAGAGTGATTTTTATAGTAAGGAAAAGGAAGTGGGTAATTTTACCCTAGCACTTGAAAAGTTCTCCCACAAAAAACTCTATAGGGAAGTAATTTTGCTTGACTCTAAATGGGATATACTTGTCCAGGTCCTCTATCATAACACCATTCATCACAAAACAAAGGCTACCTTTCCAATTCTGATATTTGTCAACCACAATTTAGGCCAAAATCACACTTTTATCAGCAGTGCCATTTTCCCAGTCCATTGTAATTTCCTGTCTCTCCCCTAAACCTGGGACCCTTCCTGCAAACGTGTACTCTGACCTGTAGAGCTGAGGACAACTAATATACCAGCATAAATTTGCTGATGACATTTCATAGCAGCCATTAAAAGATGGAGTATCCAAGTACATAAGGCCCCCACATTCTTTTTCAGATTATTTAAACCATTGTGTCACAGCTGATCAGAAATGCTGGTAAGATACTGATGAGACAAGACTTATGGAAGGTCAAACATCAGCACCACTTCAAATTTAAAAATTTGTTTTAATTTATTGTTTGGCTGCCCCTTCCCCAGCAGGAGATTGCACAGGAGATTGCACTGCAAGAGACCATTCATGGTAGGACCATGAAGAGTAGAAGAGCATTTTTAATTTTTTTTTTTTTTTTTTAATTAAAAAGAGAGACAGATCCATAAGATTTTGCAGGAACTATTTGCAGATCATCCATTCTCAACCAGTGTCTTCTCCATGCTCTTGACTGGACAGATGTGTCTGAAGGAGAATAGTTATTTTTTACATTACTCAATGTCTCCTTCCCTTAGAGTCTAGTGACTTTGTTGCAAAATTTGGAATATGTAAAATTTTCTTGGGAAATTATGTTCATTGATGTTAGATCTTTGTGTCTGATCAGCAGGAAGGAAGATTTAACCCTTGAAACAGAGAGCAGGTAACAACCAAACTCTGAGTGATGCCTGGGTGTTAGAAAAAAAAATTACTTGTTGGTAGAATTGCCTCATTAAGATTGAAGGCTTGATGACTTCAGACCTAGGCAGAGGTTAACAAAGCTTGGGAAGAAGGATGCCTACAGATGATGGACACAAAGAATTCACAGGCCACAAGGGTATTTGGCAGAACTCCCAAGATAAGGGAGAAACTAATAAAGTCAACTCAGCAACTGTGCTGAAATCAGCTCTGATTTGGTAAAAGACAATTCTGGCAGGGGGAGATCATCACCACAAGCTTGTGACCAGCAACCCAAGAAACTCACTGACTCAAAAGAAGAGAAAGACTGAGTACGGGGACTAAATATCATGTGAAGCAAGTAGCCAATGAACACCAATTCCTTTGTTTGCTAGAATGTATAAATAATAAAAAGTTTAATAAAACTTGATCTGTAGAAGACTCAGGCTTGCACAGCTCTGAAAGTAAAAGCCAATATCTCTCTCAAGTGTGCAATTATTGACTTCTTGCACACTAGGTAACAAATCTGATTTTTGTGGACAAAACTTTGAAAAGCCACTCAGAGCCTTCCCTTGTGTTAGTAGATAAATGCTTCTCAAATCAACCACCTGCTGCTGGCTTACTGCTATGCCTTTGGTAACTGTAAAAAAGAACAGAAGTCATCATGATCTTTGTGAGGTAACGGACCTGCCTGAGGGTGCTACATGTGAGCTGGATCACCTACTCAACGCTCAAATGTACAGTAGGACTCAATGCCAAGAGCAAGGTTGCTAGGTACAATCTGTTCAATAAATACAGCAGCCTTCAGCTTTAGAAAATGAGGAAATTTAGCAGCAACAGGGCTGTCCCAAAGCCCATCTAACCTTCATTAATAATGCAAATGCATTAACACTATGCTTTGGAAAAATACAGTAAAATTTGGTTGCTAGGAATACCCTTTAATTGATGAGCCATGAAAAGCTGAGTGGGAAAACTGCACTTTTGAAATTAGTCTATTATCAATTTCTAAATTTATCAGTGATAACCCTTGTGTGAGACAGCTGGCTCCTGTATTTCCTATGCATGTAAGTTAGAAGAACCCTTCCAATAAACTGCTAATACTGAACAGTCAAGAAAAGAAAAAATAATTCTTTGGTCAGTAAATCTGTAAACAAAAGCTCCAATTTCCCCCTTGCTTAAGTAAGAAGAGTTAGAAAGCAAAAGGATCACAGCATCAGCCACAGAAAGTAAAAGTGCATAGCAATGAGAGCTTTCAACATCCCATGAGAAAGCAAGCCAGGAGAGCACAGGAAGGTTTAAGTAACTGCAGCCTAAGAGTGCTCTTTCACATCACAGACTCAACACAAATGCCCACTAAGAATGCCAATTAGCTCCAAAAACCTGATATACAGCCAGACTTTTTGAATTGCTGAAGGATTTTATTTTTTTCTTTTCTTGGTAATGACTTTAGCATCATGTTCTGCAAATAGGAAACTTTTGATATCTTAGACTTTCAGTACATTATGTGCATGATTTCGTTGTTTTTAGGAACTGGCAGAATATTAAACCACTAGACAGGTCTATAGGACTGAGGGGGTTGAAAAACTGAGAAAAAACTCGGGGGTGTAACATTCCACAGATCAAATGCTATCAAGTATATCACTGTGCAGCCATTTGATCCCAGTTCTATTGCATGTCCCAAGCTAAAAGCAACATGATAGCAGTTTCTAAATTTGTCCAAAAAGAAGAAGCCATTTGGACTTGTTCCAAAAGCTTACAGATAGAGGACAGAAAAAAATTCTCCAAACAATAGAGTTGAGACCTGAAGTATTTTGGAGACCTCCCTGGTAAAAAACAAACAATACCCTTTGCTACCAGATTAATTCCACAACTGAGACGGCTCAGCCCAGCAGCTGTATGCAATGTCACAAGAGCACGTCACTGGACTTGGCACGAGGCAGAGCTACCTCAGCTGCCCTCCCTGGCACTGACAAAGTAGTTTAGTGAACATATACATACATATATATATATATATATATATGTATGTATATATATATATATATATATATGCCAACAAGCAATAGAGATTTGAGATACCCTTATTTTACCCACAGAAATTCAAAGACAAGAAAAAATCTGGGTGTTTTTCAGTAAATTTAGGCAGACTGCTACAGGAAGACTAGTTTATCCTTCTTTGCCATTCAGTGATGAAAATGAACAAGACACATCAACTGCATATAAGAATGCCCAGAAATGCCAAGAATTTCATAACTGCTCCTTAAAGGGTGGAAAATGAATGCAGAAGAAGATAAAAGAAAAGAAAGGAGAAAGCCACGTGCAAACAACTTGAAAAAGCCACATACAATCCAGACTCCAGAAGGGATGGAGAGGGGAGGGTGTTGATTAAGAAAACAGAAAAATACAAGACCAAATCTAAGAATTCCAAAATGCACTGACCCTGTAGAGAGCCTCTTGAACCCATTACAGGAGTTCATTGCAAAATTTGATTCTCTGAATATATATCTCCTCTAAATGACTGCAATGCAGAAGAAACTATGGAGATATCTTTACTTTCCCTGAAAGAACACTGGGTTTTTTTGTGAAGACAAAGCTGTAATTTTCAAACTACATTTTCTGCAAAATCTGTGTATGTCAATCCTACATCCTGCATTCCTTGAAGTTCTGGGTTTGGGTTTTATTTTTCCCACATAACTAATTTTTTCTCATGTTTGAACTAAGCAGAAAAATCCTGAGAGCCCACTTGTGGCCCCAGGAGCCCTGCACAGAGCTGAGCACCACAGCTGTGCTCTGAGCTGAACTTCGGGCATTGAAAGGCTGGGCTGAAGCAGCACCTGAAAGCTCATTTGAGAGCAGCCACTTCTTTTAATCAGAGTGCCACTGCAGCACAGCCTTCACCTCATAGCTCTGAGAACAGCAAGAACATGTAACTTTTCTGGCTTAACTTAAACACAACAATACTTTAAAATATATGTATTTCTGTGCCCTTTCTTTGAGCCCATTGCCCCTGGGAAACTTAGAGGCTTGGTCAATAATCCTGTCCATCAAGTTCCCTCCTTGATGGATGGCATTGCAGCAGTGGAAACATTCAAACCAAACATCAGTTGCAATGGAATCAGGCATTGAATACACATTCTGGTGTATTTTGAGCTATTACATTTCCAGTTGGTATTTTTTCAATTATAAAGCCCTGCCTGGAGGGTGTTGCATGGCCTGTTTAGCATTGAGCGGATCAGCCCATCTCTAGAATGGGTTTTGGATGGGCTAAAAAGGTAGTGAAGAGACCAAGCCATCTCTGTGGCATTGATTCTGATGGCAGTGTAGTCAGCACTTAAAAACAGAGGGGAAACATGGCAAGTCTCATGGTCAGGAAGAGTAGCTAACACCAGGTCTTTTTTGAGGCCAGAAAACCATTTGGATGAGACAGAAGAGGAGGGAGAGAAACAGGATCTGGGTAGAGAGGGAGGAGGAGAAGAAGTGAATTCCAGGAACAGTTGGACATGACAGGATATTTGGTTTCAGTGTATGTTTTAGAAAAGGAATGGCATGCTTGAAGATGGCCACAGATGTCACTTGAGCTGTGCTCTCAATATAGCCTCCCCCTCCCAGAGTATTCCCCGTTGAGCTGCATCACTCATACAGCTAGATGAGCCTTGTCACCAAGCTGTCAGGTCAGGCTCTGCACTGCAGGCACTCAAATGTCCCCATTTATTAGAGAACATTTTCTGAGCACCATAGCTGGCTAACAGTACCCTGTCTCAGCTCAGATATCCTAGTCCAAAAGCCACATTCCTAGGTCCAGCTGGAGACAATACCCATTTACCTGTGTGCCTAACCTAGAGGCAAATTTTGCGCAGAATGCTGAAGAAGTACAGCTGTTCCCATATATGATGCTATTAGTGCTGTTTGGACAATGTCAACCAGGTACAAGTGTTTCATACTGATTATCTGGTTAGATTCTGTGTACATACATCATAGGGTAACAGTTATCAAGAATTAAAGGACTCATCTACTTAGCTGTGCACTAGGTCCTGTTTCCGCTCTAATATGAGCTAAAATCTACAAAGCAAGAGTTAAGGAAAAGGTGGGAAACAGCAGTGATTCTCACACCAGCGAAAATTACCTCCCAGAGGAACCTGCCTAATAACATTGTTAGGGGTCACAGTTGCAAGCACCAAAAACCGACAACATGAAAGTAGGGAAATACTGCCACAGGAGCTCAGTGGCTTGGGTGGAAGAGCATGCAAAAGATATCCTTAATCTTACTGAAGCATCAAGGCTCTTAAATGTACTATGCAAAAACAGCACCTGGGGGCCTTTTGAAAGCCAAGTCAGATCAGAAATCTGGCAGACACCCCTCTTAGAAGCTAAGCGTGTTCCCAGGTTCAGCAATGATGAGGAGGATCTCTGCTATAGAGAGTTAGAAAAGAAAATCCACAAACAGACTATTTTCCAGGATACCAGCCAAGTACAATGGAAAAGGATGCTGGCTGTGCTCAGACAGCCTCACCTATAGCAAAGGCCATCTCTGAGGTCAGCCCTCAGAGAGACAGGTGGTCTTTTGGCTAGAGCTGAGAGCCAGCCTACATCAGGTGACATGAGCTGCCTCCAGCTGTGTGAAGCTGGTCACTGTCTTCATTCCTCTAACCACAGCTGAATGCAAGGGGGAGGGAAGAAATGGGCAAGTATCCCAAACCTACACTTATTCAACATTGTACACATGGCTAGATGGAATAAAACCCTGCTGAAGTCTGACAATCAAAATCTTACTTCAGTTCTTGTGTGTCATCCTGACTCATAAATGCATATGAACACTTGTAAAATGTTGTTTGTCATAACATTGTTATGTTGAAATTCATTTTCCCCTGAAATAGAGATGGTGATGCTCCTCGTGCTAGCAGTCACAATAATCTCCACAGGAATTGAATTGACAGAACAAATTTAAACTTCAACACCATCTTGCCCAGTCAAAAATTAATACACCAAGAAAATAGTTTACATAAAGCTCAGATATTCAGTTTATGTAAGACAACAATCTAGTTTTTGACAAAGCCAATAAAGAAAGATTCTAGCTTTAGAATTTTCATTCACAGCCTTTACTTTAGTACTGGATAAAAGCCCATCAAGTTATTTAAGAGCTGGTAAGATCTTACAATGTTTTGAATCAACTTGTTTACTCAAATATATCACTAAGAGTTTCTTAGCAAATATTTTTTTTTATGTGTATATGTCTGCTTCCTTATTTTCTCCCAATTTATATTTGTTTTCAGAATTTGTAATCTCAGTACCATCTAATGAGTGAACTGAGTATCAATAAAACACAGATTTTTTTACTCAAAATGCTTGATGTTGTCCTAATGGCACATTAAACCAAATGTCACAGTTTTATTTACTAAATTTTGATTTCCCAGTCAGGGAACCAAGAATGTCATGGTTTGACATCAGCCAAGGGCCAGTGCACCCATGAAAATATAATTTTCTCAATTTCTACTGTGAGATAGGACCAAAAAAGGAGCACAATCACCCAAACTTAAAGTATAGAGAAGAAACTTTATTAACTAACACTAAAAGGAAGAAAAAAAACAGAAACCAGAATGGAAACTTTCAAAACATCCATCCTCCCCCCACCAACTGTTCACTCTCCCACTGACAACATGAAAAGACAAAACCTAGGATTTTCAGTCAATCCACCCCTTGAACAATCATTTCCCCAATCCATTACGAAAAGCGGAGTCTCTCCTGCCTTGCCATTGATCCTCCACAAGAATACCAGTCCTCTTGTGGCCACACAGTTCCCAAATGGCTTGCCCGCAGATTTGCCATTGCGAAGCATCGCCCCCTATGGGACAGTCCTCTCACAGCTGCCCATGGGCAGTATCAGCTTTTAGCGTACAGTTTAAGAATGTCTTTTTCCTAGTCCAAAACAAAAACTCATCTCCTCATCAACTCCATCTTCATGCCAAGGGACAGTTATCTCTCATCCCTGGGGCCAGGGACATTAAAAATCAGTGCTCCAGCACTCCCCATCTCTGGTCGTCTCTGGGGCCGGGGACATCAATAATTCAGTGCTTCATTAGCACCCCCCAAAGGACTAGGACATTCCCCTAAAAAGCATTCTACATGTTATAGAAGCATCCAGTCCATTCTCTATGGCTTTTCAAGAGAAGTCCATGCCAAACCCGGCCCACTCCTTCATTCCTCCTTCCCACTTTGGATTTTTCCTGTCTTTTCCTTGACATCAGGTCTCAGGTCCTGTCTTTTATCTCCTTCGAGTTGCTCCCCTTTCAGTTGAGTAGGATGCATGCCTTAAAAAGGTCCATCTGAGCAAGAGAACAGTTAAAACCTCATTTTCTGTGACTTCTGCCAGCAGCTTGGCTGTTTATCAGCTCTTCCAATAAGGTGTCCTTAAGCCGCCGGCAGCACTGAAGCCCACTTTGGAGGGGCTCTCTCTCTGGCCTGGCCCAGCCCGGCCTGGCCCAACCCTCCACAGGACATGAAGAAAGCACTTGGAGAGTTAGCCAGCTGCCTACTCCCACCCTTTGCAGAATACACAGCCTGATTTTCAAAGATGGCAAACTGATAGTGCTCCCATATAATTAAAGAATAGGAAAACAAAAAACTTCCAGATATGATGATCATACTCTTGCAAGCAGAATATATAAGCTTATCTTATATAAGAATATAAGATAAGGTCTGGATCAAATTAGTGCAACAGGCACACTCCAGCTTCAAAAATCCTAGTTTGGATTAATTATGCCACCTCCTCCCCTTACTTCGTGGTCAGTTGCTTTGGGGAAAAGGGTGTAGTTTCATTTTTTCAGAAGCCACCTAGACCTACAGGATTTAACATCGAAGGGCATTTTGCTTGGTGTGTGGTTATCAAGTGCCTGCCATGCAACTTTCCACATTCTCTTTGCCATTAACAGAAACTTGCACAAAGCTACCTTGTGCTAGAAGCTCAAGTTTCTTCTCTTTTTCCACAAGAGACACTAGCTGCAAGCATTTTCCCAGAGTTCCAGCCAGAAACTTTTATTCTGCTTACCTGTGTCCCCATCTGGGAGCCCTATCCTCCACTTCTACCCCCTGTCATAGTGCGAGCATTGTCCTGAGAAATTATTTCATGCCAAGACACCAAAAGAGACTTGTATGATGTAGACCCTGTGCTTCAAAGATCGACAGATAAGGTTTCCTTTCTGATCAACACTTATCTTGTAAAAATGGTAAAAGGAGTCTTACAAATGGAATCCTAAAACTTAACTTGAATATATAGCTTTCTGGTTCCTTGGAGCATTTATATCAGATAAATCAGCTCATGTTACAGTGACAGCACAAAACCAGACACAAACTCCAAGCTTTTATCATAACATTTAAAGGGTCACCATGTCCTTTGCAAATAGACTAATTTTTTTAAAACCTTAGGGGTCTCCAAGGTATGAATGGTTTCACCAAGATGAGCCAGAAGTTTCCTTTCTACCTGAATGTGATACTATCACTTTGCTGTCCCTAGAGAAACAGAGCCACAGAGAAACATGACATCACTTTGACTGCATGGTTGCTGTGCCTGTGTGCACATTTAACATACACTCTCTTTAAGTCTCCCAGTTTCATGAAGAATCACCAGCTAGTCAGACCTGAGCTTGTTGACAGTTGGTCTCAAAAATAGCTGGCATATTTTACAACTGAAGGATTGTGTGTTGAGGCAGTGCTTTCCCTACAACTGCATTGACCCTCCTGGGTTGTAACAGGACTTAGACATGCTCAAAGAAGTCTTATGCAGTCAAAAAAGCAAAATAGCCCCTAAAGTTGTTTGGATTATTTTGCATGATATTCCTTTATTTTGCCAAATACCCACTACCTAGGAACATTTAGCACATTAAGCTAGAATATTATTGTATTGTGGCTTATACCAGACATACCACTTAGACTCTAAGTCATCCTACTTCCATGATGCCTAATTGATTTATTGCTTACCAATATTAAGTCAAATTAATCATGGTTCCTGGTCAAATTTATTACGTACCCTGTTTTATAGTGCACTCCCCATTGTTACAGAGAAATTCATTAATTTCTCCTTTAACACTATAAAAAATTACGTGCATCTATTTATAAAGGTACAAAACAGCCTCAGGCATATTTTACACCTCATAGGTTGATGAAAATAGCAAAATGACATTTGTAGATTTTAAGATTTAAAAATAAAGATCCCTACTTTAAATCTGCCACAAGACAGACATTTTAGATGCCAGAGAGTTCCAAATGAATACTATTATATGATTATAATGGGCATAGTGAGTATTGAACTACTAATTTCAGTTTGACTTTTCATTCTAATTACAAAAGTTACCTATGATGTTACAGAGATAAAGCAGATTTAGAAAAGCATAGCAATAGCAAGCAGATTCACTACCAGGACAAACTGGCAAAATAAGCTTCCACAGCCTTTGTGACAGAAAAATTTTGAACTTCTTGATAATTTAACATTTTTAAGTTTACACGTATTGAATTTCAGCCAGAAATTCAGACAACCTGAATACCAAGGAACAGATGATGCTACACAGTAAGACAGATGTTATGGGCTGTCCTCCCCAGCCCTCACTCCTGCCACATGTCTTTTTAAACTCCTAATGTAGGAACTACTAATTCATCATGGCTTCATACTTCCAAAAAGTAATCATAAGCATGCAAAATGTTACATTCCAGTTGAAATGTATATAACAAGCCAGAAAATTTGTGTTGGACAAGCTGTTTAATTGTCTTTATCCAGCGAGGTGAAGACAGAAGATCTGCAATACTAGTCAGAAAAGTACTTATAATCACAGCAGTTTATCATCTATTAGCAAGGGAAATAAGTCACTAGGACTGTATCCTGATAGAATAAAAAAAGATTTCCTAGCTAGGGGCAATCAGCCTCACTTCTTGCTGGTTAGAACAGTGCCAAACCTTGGGATTCAACAGCACCCACCATACTGCTCCTTCACTTTGGCTGGCACTAAGTTTGAAGCACACAGTCCAGTGAGGTATGAGAGTGAGGGAAGTGAGAAGACAGGAGAAAAGGAAACTGCCTGAGAATGATTAAGAGTATTAAAATAAGACAAATTTATTATGTCACTTATATCACAGAAGACCAAGATCAAAAGCCTTAGAGATGAACATTTCAGGCAAGGACAATGATATTTCCTTGCCTGTATAATTTGTATGTAGGCAGCAAAAGCATGAAAAGATTGCAGGGAGCTGGAAAGATGATCCTGTATTTCAGCCAGCTACACTCTTCATCTGAGATCTGGGTACTGTCTTGGCTTATGCCACTGTACTCAGTGGTGTCACCAGGGCAGTCAGAGATACCCAGATTTGATACCTGATTACTGGTCACACTCTGCTCATTTGCTGTCAGTGCCTGGCATCCCAGCACACGGAAGAGAGCCATAGTTGTGCCTCTATAATGCTACAGAATGCTAAGTACATGGCAAAGAATACAAGGTCTTAAGAGTCTCAAATTAGCATACAGTCTTGAATAAATTCCTCTCTACCACAGTTCTGGTACTTACAGTGAAGGCATGAAATAAGGTTCATGTTTGCATAGAACTTTTTTGCAAAGATACTCTAGTGATGAGCACCACGAAAGTCTGAGAAAATAATTCCATCCTGGGAATTTGGTTTGGACTGCAAACAAAGAGCATGTTCAACAGTGAGGAGAAAATGAAACACTGAATAGCTGTTCATTGAAAGCTGTGCTATTCAAACTGTGCACTAAAGAGATACTCAGGAGAAACACAGCAGTGATGACGTATTTAATATGCATGCTCATGAAGGGGAACTGAGCTTGCAGAGACAACACTATTGTGTTATTTTAGCAGGCCTGACCTTACAAATTTCATCACGTTCTCCAAGACTGAAGACAGAAACATATTACTGAGATAATTCTTATTTCACTTGCATTTTGCCTTCTTCAGTGAGATCAGGCTCTGAGATGCTGGGTACCATATGAGGGGGGTAAAAAACTGCCTATTTTTCAAAGGAGAACACAGCATACTTCTTGATAATTTAACATTTTTAAATTTGTACATGCAATTCAGTCTAACAAATGCTGCAAGCAAGGGTCAGGAGATTAAGTACCAAAGGAGTGAACAGTCAGACAAAGTATACATTCAAATGAAAAGCAGCAGTAAGAAAGCGATTTTAAAAGCCCAGTGGAAGAAGGTTTGTTTTGCTGTCCTGACAGCAGACAGTTTGCCTGTGCTCTAGTGGAGGCTAAGCCTCCAGCATTAGCCCAGAAACATACTACATATTCAGGAAACCATCATTTGCATTAGTATTCTCTTTTCTTCTTAGAAGCTCTGCTGTTCATGGGGGTGTGAAGCTGGATTTTCCAGTACTGTATACATAAAACTCTATTGGTGTAGAAAGTAAGGTATTCTTGGAGAATGCACAGAGCCTTCCTCAAGTCTCTGCAAAATTATACCAACCAACGTCTTTGGTATTGGAAGCTATCATAATGGATTTTTAAAAAATCATGAATGTACTTAAAAACACAAATAATTTTGTTTCCCATTTGGATGATGAAATTTACTTCTGCTACCCTAACTTGAAGCCACAACAAAAGACAAAAAACTGACTAATGCCAAGTTACTCTTAGCACATTAAATTTCTAACACAAAGTTGTAAGTCTCCTGTAAATTTAGGTATATAATCTTACAGTAACAACAACTACCAAAAAAACAGAAGGACTCACTCTATCTAAAGTTACAAAACTTACCCTAAAAGCAGAGTGGTAGAAAACAGAACTAGTAAACATCCGGACTCAATAACGAAATGAGACATTATCACCAAGGGTGAAAATATACAAAATACGGTCTTTCGAGACACAGAGTTACGAAATCTCCCAACCAAGAACTAAATATTGAGATCACCTTGAGCTACAATCTTGACTACTTGACACCTTGAGCTACAATCTTTCGAGACACAGAGTTATGAAATCTCCCAACCAAGAACTAAATATTGAGATCACCTTGAGCTACAATCTTGACTCCATTCTGGGCCACTTTCAAAGGCTATCAAATTCCAAGTAGTATTTGTAGTACAAGTATTACGCAGTAATCTCTGTAGTCTGCTTTATAAAAATTAAAATGGAAGCCAGCTGATGGGCATTTGGGCAATAATAGGATTTGGCTTTGTAGGGCAGGCCTGGAAGTTTTTACTTTAACTGCAAAAACAACAATGGCCCAGAAAGTTCTGTTCCATTCCCACTTCCAAAAAGCTTTGCTGGATCATCTGCTTGGTCTGCAATGCGACCCTAAACCTATCCTTGGGATAGCACAGTACAAAGAGAAGGAATGGGGTTTAAATTATTTGGTCTTTGAGAAAAAGACGGATATATAGATTGATTCTCTTATAAAAAAAATATATATATTTCTCAGTACTTATCTAGTAAATCTTTCAGCTGATGATATTCAGGGAAGCAGGTCATTTTTGACAGCCTTCAGTTTTAAGATGAATCTTCTGATTACAGACATGATATAAGGAATTTTATACTTTTTTAGTACTATTTAACACTATTGTGTCTTTCCAGAGACAGAATTCTGTTGTGTCAGTTCATACTTATGAACACACTTCCTTTTCCAAAGATTTTCAAATATAAATTGGGCTGGTACTCAAAATTAGTAGTGTCTTAAATCAAAGTCAGTAAAGTCTGAAAATACAACACACATCAGCTGAACAGAGTGTTAGAAATTTATCTTCAGTTGAAAGGGATATCAGTCCTTTTTCCCTTTTATTGAAGACTTTGTTCTTTTTAATAATAAAAACCACCTTTTCTTTTTCCTTTCATGCCCATGGTTAGACCACAAGAGTGCTCTCAACAGAAGTATACCAAATTCATTCAATGCCCTCTGGTAGCAGGACAAATAGATAAGCCAAGGGAAAGGGTATAGTTATGATAAAAATTAAGGGGTTATCACAATTCTTTGTAGAATTACACCAAACATTATAGATTAAATGTGTGAGTAGGTGGTACTAGAGCTGAAATTGGATGCAGACCATGAGAGATTAACACATAGGCTTAACATTCTCTCCATTATGCAACAGATCCAAGACCAGTAAAAAACCATATTAGTAAAGAAACAGATGTTCTGAGAGCATGCAACCCAGTCAGAATTCTTCCTTTTACCTGCTTAGCAGCAGTAAAGAAGCCTGCAGAGGGAAACAGCTTCTCCATCCAGTCTGGACCAGTGCTAGGATAAACTAAACTACAGATCCAAAAGAGAACTGATCCTTGATTTTAATTACAGGAGGATTGCTTACACATTAGCTTAAAACCGTAACTCACAAAGCAAAAGACAAGTTACTATCAGGTGACTGCCAAGAAGCAGAGGAGCGAAAAAAATGGCCATTCAAGCACCAAGTATCTGTGAAACACAGAGCACTCTCCTCTAGCTACACCCAGCCCAACTGTACTGGCAAGAACCACTGTTGCCACCTCCTTGAGAGCTGAGGACATCAGGCTGAAGGGATACCACCTGTACCACCAGCACTGGCAAAAGGAGGTAGCACCAGTGTCATCATCACCACCATTACAAGTACTCTCTTCCCAGGATCATGCTACTCCATAGAACCAAATCTGTAAACTACAGTAATCATCCTCGGAGAGTGAACAGTGCAAATGATTGCTGAGTGACCTTCTTGGTGTTCATAGAACAGATGTATACACAGTCATACAAGCCCACACATGGTGCTTGTTACCTCAGGAAAAAGCATTCCTTACCAATATCTGACTCTTAAAGTTTCAGCTTGAAAATATTGTGGGGAAGGGGAATAAGTAGAACAATGAGGGTATTTATAGTAAATTTTTTATTCTTTGCCCACAGGGCAATTAAGCTGGAACTCCAAATATGAAGAATGTAGGGCAAATTGAAATGCTTAAGCACTGTAGAATTACTGGTTTAATGGTCTGCCAAATGACAGCACACTCCCAGCAAAGAGTTCTGACTGCGGAAAGCCCTTAATTGCAATGAATAACTAACTGGGAATAATGTCAGCAAAACATCTGTCAGGATGAAATTCTGTTCAAGTCGACTAGAGGAACAACTGGAAAGCAATATGTTCGGCCCAACCTCAAAGCAAAACCAGGAGCTCACACCACAGTTTAATTAGAATCTGCCTCCACCACCTTCTGTCTTAAAAATGGGGTTTATGCAGGACAAAGACAGAATTTGTAAAGGAAAGAAGCAACTGTTCTCTTCAGAAAAAGGGCAGGACCAATTTGGAATTAATTTGAGAGTTGAGTCCAAGTGTCTTCCAAGGAGATGATCTGGCAAATTGGTATCTGTCTGTACTCATGCTTCTTACTTTCTACTCTGATAGGAGGGAATACTAAATGCAGAACTTTTGAAGATATAGCTTCACAGAAACAATGTACCAGGAAATCTCTATTAAGCCCTGCTGAGCAACTCACTCTAGTCAGAATTGCTATGAAATATTTCCAGTAGAAAGAGCTACATCTTGCCTGCAACATGATCAGGGCCTGAGATCCCCACTCCAAACAGGACTTCCTGGGGAAATGAAGATTTTACGGCTGATTAGACATGCTTGATCTAGCTTATATTCTCTGACGTGCCTGTTACAGATTGTTCTCTTGAAGCTCTTTATATAGACTCTGCTAATTCTCATTTCTTCCCTTCTATCCACCAAATTTCTTAAATTTGTTTATTTCTGTGCAAGTTTACAAGGAAAACCTTGATGCAGCAGGATACAGAGATATAAGGAGCATGGATGACCAACTGCATGCCAATCACTCAAGTAAGCTCACAATAACCATTATCCTATATAAAGATATTTTAAGCCCTTAAGGCACATAGGAGGCAGAGTGCTGGCAGAATCCATGCAACAAATGCATCAAGGGAGTGCATTTTGCCACTCATATTTCTGTGCATTAACAGATGGATTACTGGGCAGTTATTTACAGACAAAAAATCCCCCAACACTGCCCACACAAACAGCAAGTAAAATGGTCCAAAGCCCTTCAGTCAAAAGCCATATTTTAAGTTAGATGGGCCATTGACGAGCAAAAAAAAAAAAGGGTATTTTGCTTTCCTAGTAAGAGCAAAGTTGCAATTGTCCTACCTTGTCACTGCACTGGGAGTGAAAGAGCTATAGTCACTGCAGTCCAGAATTTCCCAAACATGTTCTTTCCCTCCAACAGCTTCATTTGACTTCTGGCCAGTAAAAATCACTGCTCTGAGGAGTGGGACAAGTGCACAGGTCAACACACTTGGCATCAAGTTCACTCTTTTACAAGACATTTTCGTGGCAACCTACAAATGCAATTAGTTATGGAAGACTTGTCAGATAGTAGCTCTTTTTGTCTCACGCCGTTGTCCTAAGGAATTCTGCTATGATATACCTCTGGACAACAAAGGACACAAGTGTGCAGATTTGAAGTGATCTTTTGCCCCTGCCAGCAGTTTTCTACATTGTAGAAGAGCCATTTCTCTAACTTGCTTTTTGTTGAAGAAATAAAAGTTTATCCTCAACAGAGTAGCAGCAAGAGTTTTTGACACACGGAAGCATCTCAACTTTGTTTATCACATCTGCTTCTCCAACCATTTACAGTTTTCATGCTATTGCAGTTCTAAGTTTAAAGCACTCTCCCTACCAGACACAAGAATAAGAGCTTATGTTTTGGTTTCCTCATATGTTTTTGTGTACAAGATGCTTATGTTTTCCATCTCAATCCCAAAAGAAAACTTTGACCTGGTTGAAGTTGCATGCACTGAGAAATGTTTACTGTTGATAACTAACACTGACAGTCCTTTCTCCATGAGCATTTTTTTCCAACAGCATCTATTTCCTGGCTGTACTGTAGACCAGGTCAAGAAATGGGAAACCATTGCTTTGATGCTTCATATTGGAGTTCCTTGTCCTGTGCAAAGCCTGCCCCCACTGCTACTTGTAAAAATCAGCCCCTTCTAGTCACATATCCCTGCACATCAAGCATGCAGTGGTGGCATACTCCTCTTTCCCTACACAGAGACCTCCCTCATGGTCTTCCTCCTCTTGGGAAATACAGAGACAGGAAAATGGCAGAAAACAAAAGCTTTAAACACACTTTGAGATTGCATCACTTTCAGCAAGTCTGTTCTGGCTTTGATCTATTGATTTCAAGGCCCTTACTGTGGGAAGCTGAAATGCAAGTTTTTCCCACATAATTTATTAAAAAGAAAAANAGAAAGAGAGAAAGAGAGAAAGAAAGAGAGAGAGAGAGAAAGAGAGAAAGAGAGAAAGAGAAAAAGAGAAAAAGAGAAAAAGAGAAAAAGAGAAAAAGAAAAAAAGGAAAACAAAAAGGAAGAAAAAAAAAAAAAAAAGAAAAGAAGAAGAAAACCAGAAAACCCAGTATGGCAATGGGGAACTAAGCATTGCACTGAAAAACTAACAAATATTGAGGATGGATGTAAAGACCACAAATATCAGATCTGCCTATAAGCAGAATATGCACTCAAGAGTCTTGGTTGAAATCCAAAAATAAAAAGTACAGAATCAGAGCTATTATTCAGCAGTGCACCATCAGAGACACTAGAGAGCTACAATGAATGGAAATTATTGGATAAAGTCCTGCAAGCACTGGTAGACAGGTTTTTTTATTATGTCTTACTGGAATGTCACCCAGAGCTACCCCTGTGAATTTTCATTAAATTGTCCCATAGCTATCTATAACAGCTTTCCTTACTTTCTCCCCTGAAGCTACTAACAAAAAGCAAAATGATTGAAAGGAATGAAGTTACAAAGCATTTATTACTAAGTTGCGTTTTTAAATAAAAATAGGGATCTTTTCCTGTTTAGAGTACTCCAAGGAGGTTCTTCCACCGATTGCAGAGCATCCTTCATAAACTGCATATCCTTCACAGATCCAGACTGATGCTTATAGTTGGAGGGTATCCATAGCAAGTGAACATCTGCAAATCTAACTGAGGACTGCTTCCTGGGAGAAGATAATTACTGAAAGATAACCAACAGAGGTAAGATTACTACAACTTCACCAGCTTTATTTTTAACATCCTGTGCTCCCTTTATGTTCATCTCCTCACACGACATGTCTCACCCTTTGCTGTGCTGTGCCAGTCTGAGAGTCTCTGCATGTCAGGAGCTGCAATGCAACAGCTGCCTACGCTGGAACCACCACACAAGAGCCACTACCTCCACTCCAAGCAGTGGCCATTCACCTGAGAGATGAGTGTAGCACTGCCTACAGCCCTTACCACTAGCAGGCAGAAGTACCTGCCCTGACAGAAAGTGCCCTTCAGCCCAGCACCCTCAGCAGAGAAGTGACATGGGCAGAGTGGCTCTGGTCTGAGGGAAGGAGAAAACAAAGTCCCAGCAAGACTGAAGATCTGCATGTTCATAATTAAAATGTTTAGAGGATATTTTTGTTTCCCTTTGGAAGAGGAAAGATGTTTCTAATAAAGGATCATTTGAGTCAATCAAACTTTGTTGATTTTTTTTAACGTTATTCCAAAACTGAAGGCCCCCTTATTGAAATAAAAATTGGTTTTGAGAGAGGTAGGATATCAGGAAAAGGCTTTATATAATGTCTCTGAACCTAGGCAAAGCTCACTTTTGTGACTCACTGATTATGACATCTTCTTTTCCTTGCAAGCATAATTTTTCTGGAAAACAAATTATTTTATTGCCTGTCTTTAATTGATCCCAACACTGTCAGAAGACAGACACTGCACATACATACTCCTAAATCTGTAGCTTCCTTTTTCCAAACCACAACTTCAAAAAACAACTCATCAGAGTCAGGAAAAGGAGAAACTGATAAAAAATACTTACAGAATTTTTTGGTTTTGGTTTTTTGGTTTTTTTTATGTTTAGATTACATAGTTACATTTATGCCTCTGGACTGAAAAAAATTCCAGACCTGTTTTTGTTGCAACAATATATGTGAGTTAGCCCACTGAAATGAATCACAACAATCTCACAGAAACAATGCCAAGGGATTCATGACTGAACATCCTGGCACACTGGGCATCCATACTTGCACCAGTCTGACAGAGACAAGGCAGCCATTTCTACCTCTTCTCATCCCTCCCACTTTCCCAAACACAGTCAGAAAATGCTCACTGACAAGTAGCAGACTTCAGCTAACTAATACACCATGACTGTTTTTAAATTGGAAAAAAAAATAAATTGGAAAATACAAGCAAAATTGCCTTTAAAGTTAATATTGTTAATATTAACTTTTATTGTTAATAGAAGTTAATATTCAAAACCAGGAATTCAGGGGAAAAAATGAGAGAAAGACTTCAGTGCTTTTCCTTAGATACGGAACCTTCCCTTCTCTGACAGCAGACTTAAATCTCTTACTTAAGAATTTTCTGGATTAGTAAAGTAGATATTTGGGCAAAGGATTTTCAGTATTTGTTGGAAGTAGAATTGAAAGGGAGTGTCCAATACACCATCAGATATAAAATTTGCACAAGAAATTAAATAATTATGAGTTCCATAATTTTCTTGAACATTTATATGCAGATGAAGACTAAAGTTAGAGGTTTGGATTTGGGAGTTACATTTGTTTTACGACACGCAGTGAGACCTCTAACCTCCACCAGAGCCACAATCAGCTGTGATATAACAGCATAACTTTGTGCATTTCATGGAGAACAGGGCTGGCAAAGCCCCACAAGGAGATTTTTAACCTCAACCCTCTGTAGCCATGCAGGCATTCTGCTCCCACTTGAAATCAGTTATTTATGGGCATCAGCCTCTGCTTTTGCAAAATCAAGGTTGTGCTTCTCAAGTCAGAGCAACGGTTAAAACTCTTTGTGCCAGCCTGCCACCTGATGCTGAACTAAAAATTCCTTTGAGTTTCTTAGCCTTCTGGTTTTAGTGGAAAATAATCCAGAGCTTTTTTCCTGCCACTCTGGAAATGCAAATGTCCCAAAGTGGAAGACCATACTTTTTTTCATCCTCAGTTCACAACTTCTCCTTCCAAGAGTCCCATCCCATGTGAAGGAATTCAGATGATTCAGTGCTGTCAAGCATTATCAATAGTTTATACAAAGCCCTTGACCTGCATTTTTTCTGAAAGTATGTATCAGAGATAAAATAAATTTTTTGAACTCTTATGTATTAATCTTTCCATAGATTTTGCTTTCTCATTGTTGGTGAGAAAAACCTGAAAAACAGCACTGTATGTCTGAGGAACTGCAGGTAGCAGCTTAATTGATTTTTTATATGATACTGTAATCCCTCAGACGTTTGATTGCTCCCAACTGTAACACTCTACAGAGATCTACCAACACCAAGAGGAAAGAAATCCAGAGGGAACGTATTTATAGTATCAGGATAAGGTCCCCTCGATTTTTTGCATTACATAGAGTATGTGCAGTCACTTTCCACATAGCTTGTGGAACTGAAGGGCTGGGATTCATCCGAAAAAGTCAGATGGAAGTAGAAAGAATTTGGATTTTGGAACAGCTTACAGAAAAAGCCATCAGAGAACTTTTCCTTTGACGTTCTTTCTGAAACTCACAGTGGGATCACACATTGCAAAAAATCCCTGTCTTATTTCCATCATGAACCAGGGATCATACAGAACACTCTGTGAAGGAGTAATTAATGAAGAGCATTTCTCTCTTACCTTACTCATCCATCCATTCAGAGCAGAATTAAAGAATTTCTTCCCCTGCCTCCACCGTTGTTGCTCCTTAGCCTGTGAAATGCTCTATAAATCACCGACAATGATGTCAAAGTCAAGAAGCCACAACAGCATTATTTTTCAGAATCTTAGCTTGTCAAAGTTGATTTTGAAATCAAACTGTCTTTGGTACTAGGCATGAGACCTCTGAACAGCCGAAACCAGCAAAATAGGGTTTCTCTTCAAATGAGCAAATGAAGAGGATTTTCTTCTTTCCTCATCAATCAAGAATTCACTAGGCAATTTTAAGTCAATTTTAACATCAGATTCAAGCTCTATTATTAACTCTATCATTAAGCTGAATATTTTTTTAGGCTAAGGATTGCTGGGAATAATCATCATGTATGCAAACAATTAAAGAAAAACCCAAGTTAACAGAAGCAAGTTATACTGGAACTGAGCAGAGTGACTATCAAGGTAAAGGATGCTTATAAATAACTAATACCACAAACAAAAAGCCTCTTAAGGATTTAGCATCTAAACTCTCAAGAATTAAGCCTGCATGTCATCTTCTCAAGATCTGGAAAGGAAGAGAAATTTAAATTCTTAATGGTCAATTATAGCAGTGCACAATGAATTAAATAATGGTCAATTATAGCAGCGCATAATGAATTAAATAACAACAACCAAAAAACCTCAAGCCAAGCCAATGAAATTGGTAATTTTTACAGTTTTCTACAGTAAAACAGGTTTAGCAAAAATAGTTTGATTAGAAGCCAAACACATTTCACACTGCCTTGATGAGTCTCTACAAGGAAAACTCAGTAGCATACCCTGAAGATGCCTACCATAAGCCATAGGAGTTTTGCTTTTGTATAAAGAAAGATCTTGCTTATATAAACAGGCTCTTCACTACAATAACACAAGTGGCCTATAAAGAAGCATTAAAAATAAAATTAAGTGGTGCTTATTCACCCACTGTCAAGGAGTTATAGATACACAAAATAACCAGGTTGGTAGGGACCTCACAAGCCTCTAGTCCAACCTGCTGCTATGTGCATGTGCAGCTCTTGGATCTGACCAGGTGTCCTAGATTACAATGTAA
>VXBU01004134.1:6031-22745 GCA_013400315.1 Bombycilla garrulus
GCTCGGGGGCTCAACACCGGGGACTCGGCCCTGAGGGCTCAGCTTGTGGGGCTCAGCACTGGGAACTCGGCTCTGAGGGCTCAGCTTGTGGTGCTCAGCACTGGGAACTCAGCTCTGAGGGCTCAGCTTGTGGTGCTCAGCACTGGGAACTCAGCTCTGAGGGCTCAGCTCGGGGGCTCAGCCCCAGGAGCTCCCAGCTGCCTGCTCCCTGCAGCACTCGCAGCTGCAGCTCAGGAGCAAGTAAACAAGAGATGAAAGCCCGGGGAGATGAAAGTGGGGCTGGGGCTGCCGGGGCAGAGGCATGGCGAGGCTGAGCTGTGGCTCCACAGACCTGTCTGGGCAGCATCCTGCACTGCTAGGCATGGGGGCCGGGCTCAGCCACCTCCAGCCCTGCCACCTCTTCTCCCACAAAGGTGCTTTTCCTCCTCCTCCTTTGGCTGAGCCGGTCTAGCATGGGAGGTTCTTCCCTCCAGAAAGAAAGGGGGCTGAGGAAGGCGGGTCCCAGCAGCCCTGTGGGTCACAGCTGGTTGGGTGCCACACGTGCCCAGCCCCAGCACCCACAGCATTGCAGGTGGGTGTGAAAAGGGAAGCTGAGGAACAGCAGCCGGAGCTGCCCTGGCTCTGAGGGCTGACCCAGCACTGCTCACCACCCACCTGCAGCCCCAGCACAGCTCAGCACTTGGGGCCTTGCAGGTGTCCTGGTTTCAGCTGGGACAGAGCCAGTTCTCTCCCCAGTAGTCGGTACAGGGCCGTGTTTGGGATCTGGGATGAGAACAATGCTGATAACACACCGATGTTTTGGTGTTGCTGAGCAGTGCTTACCCTAAGCCAAGGACTTTGTGTGTCCCCTGCTCTGCCAGCAAGGAGGGAGCAACTGGAGGGAGCAGGGCAGGGACAGCTGACCCAGTCTGGCCAAGGAGATATTCCACACCAAAGAACAGCACGTTCTCTGGCTGAGCTGCACCCACAGAACACTGGGAGAGGGGCTGGAGGGTGGTGCCATCACCTCCATGGGCCAGGGAAATGGGGAAGAGCCAGTCCTGCAGGCAGGGAACAGGAGGAGCTACAGCTGGGGAGCCCCTCACTCCCCTCCTGGCCAGGAAAACAATGTGCATCCCCCAAATGCAGAGTTTTTCCCAATTTAGTCCACCAGCCTCAATGACTGCACCCCTGGCTCCTTCCCGTGGCAGAGCAGCCTCTTGGCAAGCTGATGAGCTGGAATTCCCCTCCCCTGCCCACTTCCACCCAAGTTTCAGAGCTGGGAGAACAGCTCAACCCTTGGGTACAGAGACACTGCAGACACAAGCCAGGATAACCTCAGGTGCTGGTCAGGCCCCACGGCCTAGGGACCCAGCACAGGCCTCAGAGCAGCCTGGAGCTGGCACCTGGAGAGCAGGAGGAACCCAACCAACCTGCCAGGGGCTGCGCCAGGAGCACACACCCACGAGCTCCCAGCTCTCCAGCACAATCCCCAAGTGTTGGAACCCAGGGGGTTCCTATGGCATCTCAGAATGATCCAAACCCTGGTCAGGAGGCTTTTCAGCCTTGCCAGAGGTGTCAGAGAACCTGGATTGATACTGGGAATGCCTGTGGCTTTGATTTTTATCCATGAGACAAATTACTAACTTATAAGAATTGCAAGTCACCAGAGTTTAAAGAGTAGAATAGTAATAATTATAGATGAAAAGGGAAAGATTTGGACCCATGTCCAGGGGGGTTTGAGATTCTGGACAGAGGGGTCTGGGAATCAAGATGGAGAATTCTTACACGTGGCATGTTATCTCTTGTCCTTCTTCCTAACCTCCATCTTCTTGGTGATGTTGGCACTTTTGGATTGGTTTGTCAGAGAGCTGGACAATGTAATGTAAGGGTCACGGATTGGAAATTAATGGTAAACATTGGATACGTAGTTTCTAGTATAAAAGATTACAGCTCACCCGGGGCGGGCACAGTGTGTCTCTGGACGCGTTCTGTGTCAACCCTGGCAGGGCAGAGAAATCTACTTTTGATAAGGAATTAATAAACTGCCTTGAGAACACGAACAAACGACTCCAGACTACTCCTTCAACAGCACGGGCTGGAAACCTGGACTTTTCTACATATTGTGGGGTCTCCTGGGGTAAAGGAGATCCCCACACCCAAGGAGCCCAAACAGACCGCGTTTGTTTTGCTGATGGGAAGGCTCTGACAAACGCGCAGTCACGAGACGCTCGGCGGCAGCGTGTGCTGTGTAAATACAACATAATTTATTGGTTCCATTTCAGAGCATGAGTGGTATTTGTACGAGTGTCCTAACGGCAGGATGAGAAATGACAGAGTCACGTACGTACAGAGATTCCAGAGCACGGGAATGCTTTGTAAGGAAGAAGTGGTTAGTGGTGCAGTTTGGTCACTTACTGGTCCCCAAATCCTGGGCAGACCCACTGCCTACCTGGGGGCACTGCCAAGCTCTCCTCGTGCCAGCAGCGGGTGAGGCTGGGGAGGCTCTGGCTGCACAGCAGAGATTTTGGTCCCAGATGTTCACAGCTGGGTGGGGTGGTGATGCTGGGGAGCAGCGAGAAGGCTCCGTACCCCAACAGGAAATGGGATGTGGTCCCGGCAGGGTCAGCGTACCACAGTTGACGGAGGGGATGGAGGAGAATTCCTGGTGCCTGTCCCAGCACCTTCCCTCTGGTGGCTCCCATGAGGAGCTGCCAGCGTGGATCTGTGTCCCCGTGGGGACAGTGCCGAGCCACGGCAGGGCCGTGTGTGCAGAGCTCAGCTCGGGGCTGGGCTGACACACGAGGGCAGATTTCCACTCCAGCTGCAGCAGCCATGGGATGAAGCCCAGCCCCAGCTCACTCAGAGGGAGCAGAGCACGAGAGCCAGGCCTTGGGGACAGCTGGGCACAGAGCAGCTCTGCCCCAAACCTGGACTCAGAGTCCGTGAGTGGGGGATCCATACCTGGGGGATCCATGTGCACCAGTCCTGTACCCTGCCTTCAGGGGTGGGAAATGTGTATCCCAAGGGAGGTACCACTTCCACGGCAGCACCAGCCCCACGACACAGCTCTGTCTGAAGCGTTTGGCTCAGCTCACTCAGGGCACACAAAGGAGGCAGCTCAGGCAGCTCTTCCCCACTCCGAAAGCCAACATTCCCATCAAGTGGCCCACAAAATATTTTCTTTCTTTTTTATAGAAATTACTATTAAAAAATTAGTTAATCTAGAGCATCTTTAAAAAAATATTCCTGCAGTATCACAGTTTTACATTGAAACTCATTAAAAATATATAATTTCTTAAACGAAACGTCTCTGTTCTCCCCTTGAATCATGTCTCCAATATGGGATTGGGGCTCGGAGTCCTCGGAAGAGGAGCAGGAAGGTCTGAGCTCAGTGGCACATCCGGGAGGTCATTTCCTTCTGTCAAAGGGACAGAGAAGACAAGGGGCTATGAAGGAGAATCCAGGCTCTCAGGTGAAGGTGTGGATGAACCCTGTGTTTAGCTGTCAATACCATTCCTAGGCACAGGGTGACACTGCTGCCCACGGCTCCAATTCGGGCAGGGCCGTGTTCCCCCCATCATTCCCACCCCAGCACACCCCAGGTTCCTACCCCACCAACTGCAAGGCCAAGTGGTTCTGAATTTGAGCAATCTCCTTTAGAAGAGAATCACGGAATCCTGAAGGGCTGGAAAGACTCCCAAGATCATCAAGTCCAACTATTACCCCACCACTGCTGTGTCACCACTAAACCATGTCCCCAAGTGTCACATTCACACATTTTCTGAGCACTCGCAGGGATGGTGACTCCAAAACTGCCCTGGGCAGACCTTTCCAATGTCTGTCCCACCCCTTCAGTGAAGAAATTTTCCCTTAAATCCCCTCTAAACCTCCACTGGCACAGCTTGAGACTGTTCCCTCCTGTCCTGTCACTTGTTACCTGGGACAAGACTGAGCCCCTCAGCTGTCCCCTCCTGGCAGGAGTTGTGCAGAGCCAGAAAGCCCCCCCTGAATCTGCTTATCTCCAGGCTGAGCCCCTTCCCAGCTCCCTCAGCTGCTCCTGGTGCTCCAGACCCTTCCCCAGCTCTGTCCCCATCTCTAGACATGCTCCAGCCCCTCAGTGTTTTTGCTGGAGTGAGGGGCTCAAAACTGACCCCAGGATTTGAGATGGGGCCTTTTGAGAAGGTTCCAGAGTCCTCGGTGACTCTGAGAGCCCCACCCACATCTGAGCCCACGCAGACACTCACCAGGGGCTCCAGCTCCTTGGTGTCTATGAGATTGAACTCTTTCACAAAGTAGTAAAAGTGCTTGTAGCAGGTGTTGACGTGGGCCTCCGAGCCCATCTGGGTGATCCTGTCGAAGTGGTGGATGTAGACGTGGACAAACACCCGGAAGAGCCTGGACAGAATCTTCTTCACCACCGGGAGGAAGTTCTTGGGGAAGGGAGTACCTGGGAGGGAAGAGTGGCCATGAAAAATCTCCAGGCAGGTTAAAACTGCTTGCTTAGGGTTAAAAGAAATTGGTAAAATGGACAGATTGAGGCAAAAGCGCTTCTGTCCCTGGGAATTTTCATCTCCCCTCTCCTTTTCCCTCTCCTTTGGATTACATTTCTCAAAGCACAGATTTTTTAAGTGACAGTGATGCACTGCTGTGACTGAAAGCAGAGCCCACATTCCCAGCAGTTCTTTCAGTCAGACAAGAGTTTTCTTCTACTCCTGTTTGATGTACTTATATCAACAGTGCAAAACACCAGATACAACCAAGCAACTTCCCAAAGGAAAGGGCTGGGGCTGTTAACTCCCCAAAGTTATCCCTTATTTTGGTACATCTTTAGCTCCTTGGTTAAAAATTAAAGCTGTTAAGGTTCTCTTTGAAGGCTCCAGGACTATGTTTGGCTGGGCCCCTGCAGCAGAGCAGTCTGGCCATGCAGCCACCTCTGTGGGATATCAGGGTGTAAAGTTCACACTGTTTCTGGAGGAACAAGGACGAGTTAAACCCTTTCCTTGCTCTGCCAGAGCTGCATTTCAGCCAGCGTTAAAGGATCTGGTAAAAGCTCAGCTGAAGACAATAACAACTAAAAAAACCCCAAACCACAACCCTCGTTCTGCTGGAAGCTCGTCCTGCAGCCCAGAACAGAACCAACACCCCCAGGGTGGTCCCTGCAGAGCTGCAGCAGAGCCCATGCAGCACAAGAAGAATGGCTGGGGAGGGTTTGGTGCTTCAGCTGTCTCAAAATTGGCTGTTTATGGCACCCCTCCCCTCTCTGCCCACTCCACATCAGGTTTAAGCAGCATTTTGGCACAGTGGAGGATCACTGTGGATGCTCAAGTGGCAGATGTACCCCAAATAGGGACCAACTGCCTCCCATCAGAGCTCCAAAGGGATGAACACCGGGGCATGAGGGAGGGAGGGAGGGAACGGAGCTCTGCTGCACCTCGTTTCCTCCATCCCAGGAGATGGAAGCTCTGCACAGGTTCAGCTGTATTTACCTGATAACTTAGAGACCAAATTCTTCCACCTTCATCACAAAAGAAAACCCAACAATCTCTGTCCCAAAGCTGCGTTTGGATATGGGCATTGAGGGGTCCTAGGCCAAACTCCCATTTTCCTGTTTCCATGGCCCTTCCCTCCAGGCCTGTGCCAGCATCCCACCCCTCAGGAGGGGCAGAGGCAGCCAGTGTGGCCTCTAATAACAGAGGGGGCGATTATGGCATGTGGTATTACCACCAGGTGACACAGAGCATCAGACTGGGCTGGCCATCTGCTCCCAGAGAGCCATCCTGCATCCAGCATTAGCACTCCAGAGCCACCTCAGACACTGACTGCTCTAAGGACAGCCTCCTGCTCCACTGCCTCGAGGTATCCATGACTCCCAGTGGGATGTGGTACAGCTCGGGGTATTTCAGCACCGCAGAAGAGCTGGGAAGAGCTCACTGCACTGCCTACCTGAGAAGCACAGAGGGAAACAGCTCTGCTACAGGGGATAGCTGTGCTGCAGCATCTCCTGGAACAGCAACGGGGGCTCCACGGGAAACCTCCACACCCACCTCCCTCCCTCCAGCCCCAGCTGGGACCCAGACTCACCGATGTTGGTGGGGAAGATGTCCTCGTTGTTGATCTGCACCTCGATCCAGTCCATGAGCAGGTTCATGTACTGGGGTGCCGACAGGGCCGTGGGTTTGCGGTACTTGTGCTCATCCTGCCAGCGGTACTCGTACTTGGGGCCCCCCGACATGACGGGGCACGACTGCTCCGTGCAATAGTCACTGATGGTGCCGTAGATGAGGTTGATGCGGTTGAAGAAGTCCACGACGTGCACGGCCACCCAGTCGTTCTGCTCCTCGCCCGGCGGCAGCTGCACGGCCACCTTCAAGTCCAGGCCGGCGTTGAGCGAGGCCTGGGCCTTCTTGTGCAGCTCAAAGCGCTGAGTGCCCGGCTCGAACTTGCGCTTGGGCCGGAAAGTTTTGTCTTTATTGAACACTTGCTTTAAAGCGTGGGACATTTTCCTTCTCTCGCGTCTCTGCCAGGCCCGCAGCGGTGACAGCCGGAGGCGCGGCCTCTTCCCGGGGCAGGGCTGGGGCGACTCTGATCTTTACAGAAACCTCCCTCTGCTCATCTGGTCCTGATCTGCAACACAGCACAGAAGGGCGGCGATTAGGAGCAGCTCTCTCAACAGGAAACCTCGTCTAAATCCCATAGGAAGAGATCTGGGATGCCATCTGGGCCCTTGCCCCACATTGAGAAGGGGGGGAGCCCACGGCAGCCTTTCTTCCTCCCTGGCTGGAGCAGAGGGGAGGGGAGGCTGGAGGGGTGAGCTGGGCTGAACAGAGTCACCTCCCGACCTGTTCCATGTGGGAGTGAAGGAACAGGCCCCACAGCCATGGGAGGGGGCTGCTGCTCACCCTGACACTGCCACACCATGAGACCCCAACCCCACAGAAATGCCACGGCTGCTTGGCTCCCACGCACTGACAAGGAAGTGTAAAACCAGCTGGGTTTCACCCAGATCCCATTTGCACCTCTGCATCCCCCACTTTGGGAACAAGGCCAGGCCAGGTCATGCCAGCCCACAACACAGCTCAGAGCTGCGGCCAGACAGCCCCCAGCAAGCCAGCCACTGAAAGTGAGAGACAGGAACCAAGGGTGGAGGGCAACGAGAAGAAGAAGTCACAGCTCAGGCACCCAGAAAGCAAATACCCTGAAATAACACCAGCCCTGAGAGCAGCCACAGCCTCTTCTGCAGGTGCACGCAGACCATAAATGTATTTCCCATTTCAGTTTAGCTCCGTTTACAAGTTGAAAACTGGAAGATGAGGAAAAGCTCATCTTCCTCTTCCAGCCTGTAGAAAAGAATCAGCTCCAAGGGTGAGACACAAGTTGAGATCTGAAAGGGATGCTGACGAGAAACACAGCTCTGTTTATCTGTAGCTAATTATACCTCCTTTGTTCCCACATCCAGCCCCTCACAGAATTTGTGCCAGGCTGCTCTTTGATGAAAGCTTAAGGCAGAAAGCTTTGTGTACCAAAAATATTATTTTACATGTGCTGGACAGAGAAATGAATAAAGTAACAGAAATTAAACTGATGCCTTAAATAGCATAAATAAGTTTCCATAATTTCATAAGCAAGCAAGCAAAAAAAAAAAACCCTTTCCCCAAGCAGAATCTACTTAGATTTACATGAGGCCACAGTGTTGTTCCAATAGGTAAACAGTGTCCTCAAATGCTGGCAAGCACATCCCAAACTCAAGGTCATGACTACCATGGCTGCAATCGAGCCTGTCTAACAGATGCTGCAGTGCTAATCAGCAGTCCTTCTCTGGAGAAGGATTAAAAAGCTTTAAAGCCAAGGCCTCTTGTTTCCTTATTTAATTACAGTGAGGAAGAAACCCCAAACCACTCCAGTTCACCCCATTAAAAACAGGCTCAACGTTTCCTGTGGGAATGGGCTCAGTAACCTCTTCCACGCAGGAGCTGAGAGATCCAAACCCCAACGTGGGCTACGATGTGTTGGGAGAAACCCTAAAAGCATTTTAATGTGGTTCAGTGAGACCCACCATGGACTGAAAGGTGAATCCAGAGCAGACGTGTCATCATTGAATGGTTTGGGTTAGAAGGAACCTTAAAGACCATCCAGTTGCAACTCCCTGCCATGGGCAGGGACACCTCCGGTGTGCAAGGACGCCTTCAACCAGAGCAGGCTGCTCCAAGCCCCATCTAACCTGGCCGTCCTGATGCCAAAACAGCTGCTATGGCCCCATGAGCCACCTCAGAGGAGGCAAACCCAGCACAAACCCCTGGCAGACGTGTCCTTTGGAGCGTGATCCCACCCCAGATGTGGCAGAGGAAGAAGTGAAGGGTGTGGAGAGACAGCTGAGCAGTGCTGGTTACCAGGAGCTGTGTCACTGCCTGGCCACATCCTGTGGCAGAGCCGGAAGCTCCAGGGACTGCGCCCACCCCGGAGCTGAGGCACGGCCCCCACGCGACCAGCAACGTGGGCTGCAGGTGCTGAGGCTGCTGCTACTTCCAGCAGCAAGTCCAGGGAAGCACTTGCAATGAGTTCCCTGCACTGGAGACGGAGGAAAACACATCCTCTCACACAAGAAACCACAAAGCAGCAGCAGCACCACCCTCCATGCAGCTCCTGGAGCACCCGCAGATCCCTGTGCAGTGTGACTCCATCCCTGCCTCCTCCCTGGGGGATCTGCACTGCAGGGCCTGGCGTGGATGTGGATGGAGTAAAACCCAAGAGCAAAACCAAACATCCCCTGCCTTGTGCCACACATCAAGAAACACACACCAATCATTTTTCTCATCTGAGTGGGATGGAGAGACTTTTCATAGAATCCTGGAATATCCTGACCTGGAAGGGACTCCCAGGGATGATCAGAGCAGCTCCTGGCCCTGCCCAGACCCCCCAACAACCCCACCCTGGGCATCCCTGGCAGCTCCTGCAGCTCTGGGACCATTCCCTGGGGAGCCTGGGCAGTGCCCAGCACCCTCGGGGGGAAGAACCTTTCCCTGAGCTCCGTGCCAAGGCCTGGCACAGCTCCAGCCCTTCCTGGGCTCCTGTCCCTGTCCCAGAGCAGAGCTCAGCCCCTGCCCCTCCGCCTCCCCTCGGGAGGAGCTGCAGCCCCCGAGGAGCCTCCCCTCAGTCTCCTGTACTCCAGCTGAACGAGCCAAGTGCCCTCAGCCGCTCCTCAGACCCTTCCCCAGCCCCATGTCCCTCCTTTGGGCAGTCTCTAAGAGCTCTGGATCCTTCTGATCTTGTGCCCAAAGTGCCCCCAGCGCTGGAGGTGAGGCTGCCCCAGTGCAGAGCAGAGCAGGACAATCCCTCCCTGGGCCGGGTGCCCCCAGGGCACGGTGGCCCTTTGTGCTGCCAGGACACACCGGTGACTCAGATCCAACTTGCCACCGAGCAGGACCCCCAGGTCCCTGCCCACGGCGCTGCTCTCCAGCCTCTCATTCCCAGTCTGTCCCTGCATCCAGGGCTGCCCCATGCCAGGGCAGATTCTGACACTTGCCCTTGTCACGTGTCACAAGGCTGGGGATTTTCCAGCCCTCACATTTGTCAGGGTCTCTGTGCAGGGCAGTTTACTTGGTGTGGAGGCAGTTCTCCTCCTACAAACAAATTCCTGATCCTATGGAGACATCATCCCTGAGAACTGGGGAGCTCAACACAGCAGCAATTGCCTCTCAGACGATTCAGCATCTGTGTGAAGCATTAGCAAAATGAGTAGCTGAGACATCAAGCAGATGCAGCCTATTTAATTATGGTCTCTGACTGCAATGAGCTAAAAGAAACATTTAGCTCTAGGAAAAAAAATAAAAATAAAGAGGCACAGAGACCAAAGCATCCCTGACATTGCTCAGAGATGATATCATCTGTACAACACCTACTTCCACAGGCAGGAGTCACAGCTGACACCGCCCCCGCACACAAGGGAAAGGGAAGGTTAGAGACAATTGGGAAATGGGACATGCAGAGCACCTGGATGGTATCTGCAAGCTTTAAAGGTGGGGGAAAAACCACTCGCCCCCAAACAAACCTCAGTACATTTTGTTGCCTTCTTTCAGCCAGCCAAGATCACAGCAGACGTCACGGGTGCTCGGGGAGGACCTTGGCCATTGCTCAGGATCACAGAGCCCGTGACCCCCGTGGGCTGTCCGGAGCACAAACACACCCTCAGCTTATCCCAAGGACTCAGCAGGAGCAGCTCCCTACTGTGCTGGACTTGCCTGCCCAGGGGTCTCAAGGCCTGGCTCTTCCTTCCCCTCCCATCCCAAAAGCTCCTTTTCTCTGACTCCCCGCCTGTGCAGCTCCAGTCCTGTGCTGGTTTTGCTGCCAGGCCTCTTGGCACTGTCCTGCCCTTCCTCTTCCTTCGCCAGGAATGGTGGATCATGAGGAACTGCCTTGCTCTGACACCAGGCCCTGGGCACAGGAAGCCCAGGCATCTGCTTCCCAACTCTTGGTCACTTGTAAAGGCAGCTCAGAGTCTGGAAAAGGGAAGAGTCTCCGAAACACCAGGGAACCGCCTCCTCTTTGCCCTGCTGCAGCCACCCTGAGGTTTTCCAGAAGCCAGCAGAGTTCCCGACAGATCCTGCCCTCCCTCCAGAGGCAGAATGACCCAAAAAGGACTCCAGGAGTCCCATGACTGCTCCAACAGTGCCAGCCCCAGCAGCACTCCACGCTCCCCTCTGCTGCCAACACTGCACAGGGGTTTAACAGCAGCTAGGGAAAACCAGCAAGCCAGGGAAAAACCAGCAAGGCAGCAGTCAACAAGCTCCTACCTGTGCTCCTGGCCTCAGCAGGTCACTCCTGCAGAGGGCTCAGCCCTGCTCTGCACCCTCTGGCAGCGCTGGCGGGCGCTGAGCCGAGCTTCCTTTTTCAAAAGAGGGGAAAAAAACCTCCCCGTTCGTTTCATGGGCGGCCACAACCCAGAGGCTCCGCAGCTGGGGAGGGGTCAGACACGAGGCCGCCTCCCTCCTCCGTAAGCCCAGCGCCGGGCCAGCCACATCCTGCTGCCTCTGGTGACACAGCCCTTCAGCACAGCCCAGGGAGCAACAACGCAGCTCTTCAAATCAGGGATTTGTCCGGTTTCCAACCCAAAAGCCAGGTTGCTGTCCTTGAATCCCACCGCTGCTTGTAGCCCTTGGGTGGGGAGCCTGTGACAGCCACTGTGTCCCCAGAGCTCGGGGAGCCACGATCCTGCTTCCTTTCCCCGAACCATTCCCAGGGCCCTTAATGCCAGGCCAGAGTTCCCAACACAGCACACAACCCCCCCCCGACTGATAAAGTAGCCCTGATAAAGGTATTTTGGATGCACTGAACATTTCAAGTAAAAACCTGATTTTACAGAGCAAGAAAGAGAAGAAAAGCAGCTTCAAACAGGCAACTTGCACAAAACAGCCAAGACGGATGCACACGCACATTTTTTCCATAATTCCACCCCCCTCCTTTCACAAATCCCTTCCCGTGGCCACTCTGCACTAGCTCAGTGTCTGGGGACAGGATGATCCCGGTTTTCTCCGATCAAAGGAGAGATTTTACTACAGAGTGCAGGGACCAGAACAATCCTGGCAGCCGCAGTGCACTAATGGCAGCCAGTTCCTGCGTCTCCAGAGCCAGTCTGGCAACAAACAAGGGCTTGTCTTCCTGGGACCAGACTTCCAGCTGCTCTTTTGAATGGATTTGCGATATGAGGAGCGAAGGTCTGCCCCGTGCTTACCTCGGGCAGGGCAGGGCGAGGAGGGCTCAGTGTAACTGGAAGGCACCTCTGGCCATTCATAATCCCGGCCAGCCGGCACTTCCACGTCAGCCGCTTCCTGTCTGGCACTGGCTGCAGCCTCCCGGCCCAGGGAGCTGCCAATGTTTTCCCAAAAGCTAATCCTTCCCCTCTGCAAGCTCCGTCCTTCCTTCCGTGGGATCACTCCGTGGTGCTGCAGCACAGCCGAGTCACGGCCGTTCCCTCAGCGCTGCCTTTTCCTCCGGCCCGGCAGCTGAAGCTGCTCAGAAGTTTCTGGAGAAGGAGCAGCTCGACTCAGCCCAGCCTGAGCACACATCAGCCCCACTTCATTCTGCTGCTCTGCAGGACAACATCCACGCTTTTCTTTTAGAAAGTGCTTTAGCAGCAGCCTTTGCAACCAAATCTGAACAGGGCACACTGGAAATGCTGAATTCCAAAGGTTTGGGCAAACAAAGAGCCTTTTGTCTTTCACCACAGTCAGCTTTAAGAAGGTCCTGCCTCTTGCCAGCCACCCCCAGGCCCTGTTATTCCAATCTGCTGCACAATTTGGAAATTCCCAAGTCACAAACAGTACTGTTTTCCTGGGACTTCCCACATCTCCTGGGACTTCCCACGTCTCCAGGCCCTTCCTGGAAAGAGGGTGGCTTAGGAGAAGGGAAGGGGCTGGTTTAGGAGCAGGAAAGGCTCTTTACACATCTCCAAGCCACGGAGAGGCAGAGCCCATCTGCAAGGCCATATGCATGACAAACGGAAAAAGCACAATAAAAGACCAAAACTAGTTACCCGGGGCTTTAACTGGCATCTCCTTTGCCCCTGCAAGGCCAAGCATTCCAGACAATCCTGAAGTCGAGCTAGTTTATGCACTAAAGGGAAAAGCCCTGTTAAATTAAGCCGTATCTGGGGTGGCACAGGACCCAACAGAGGTGAGGGAACTGAGGCAGAGCCCATCAAGAGCTGCAGGTGGCAATGCTGCTGCTTGGGGCAGAGAGCCCAGGCCAGCCAGCAGTGAGACCCCGGCACCCATCCCAGGCAGATGGATGGAAGCTTGGCTTCAAGCTCAGGATTTACATTCAGGGAGGTTATGGGTGACACTGCTCACACTGCACAGGGACGCTGAGGGAGAGCAGGTGAGACAGTGAGTGCTGGGGAGGCTGGAAAACCCAGCCTGGCAAGGGAGAGGGAAGGCAAATTTCCAGCGTCGTTTGTCCTCCTGGCCTTCTTCCCCAGAGCCACAGAGGGAGAAAAGCCACACGAGAAAGTGAGTTCTGCAAAAGGTCCCCTCCTGCTTCCCTCCCAGAGGGGAAGGTCAGGCAGCAGATGTTCCCGTGGAGCAGCAGTGGCTGCAGGGAGCCCCACGGAGCCCCGGCTGTTACTGACTCAGGGCCAGCCCTGCTGCTCTTACGTGACATCTGCATCCAGTGCAATGTCAGAGCCCGCTGCTGGAGGGTTTCCATGGATCCCACAGGGACGGGGCTGCGTGTGGAGGCAGAGCTAATCCGCTGCAGACTTTGCAGGGCTGTGCTAAGCTGACAAGCTTGGTCACGACTCCAGCACACAGGTGAACTGCACGCACAACTATTTCCAGGGCAGAGTGTGGCCAGTGATAGCATGGTAGGAGCAGCTCCCTCTTTTCCAGGTCCCAGAGCAGCCTGGTCCTTCAGGAAGGCCTCTCGCTGTCCCCACCACAGGGCTGGAAGGGCAGGGTGGTGTTTGTTAAGCCCCAGCTGAGCTGCTTGTCTGTCTCTTCTTGTGCAGGCTCTGTCCTGTCCTCACTGGACACAGATATTTCTGAGCCCGCAGCAGCTCCATTTCCCCTACCTTTGGGATCTGCCCCACCCAAGTCAAAGCTAACATCAGTTTGGAGCATGAAATTTGCATTAGGGTGATAAAATGCCTATGGCACCATTCTAACAGTGGGCTGGGATCCCAGGAAGTGTGGGATCACACCCCAAGGCTGAGCTGGAGCACGAGCTGGCCACACGGCCAGCCTTTCCCACAGCATGGACAAACATCCCTTTTCCCCATGTTAATGTCACACGTTGGGATGAATGGCAGGATTGTTTCTTGCTGACAGCAGAGGCCCACGAGGCCTCTCCTGCCCTGGCAGGAGATACAGGAGGAACTCAATTCCTCAGCACAGCTCCAGGCACAGAATGAGCCCATGGATGTGGAGCTGGAGACAACCCCAACACCAACCACATCACACAGCGGGAGGAAAGAGAGAAGGATGCAAAGGCAGCCACACAACAGCCCCAAGAGAGGTCTGCAGAAAATACAGGGCCTTTCAGTGCAGCCATGGGGACGGCTCAGCTCCTGCTGCAGCCTCAGCCATGGTCTGGGTGGCTCCAGCTCACCTTCTGTCCCATGAGTTCCCTGGAATCAGCACAAGCTCACACATGGGAGTGTCTGGCAGCATCACCATGGCGGCCTCGTCTCACTCACACTGACCCAACACCAGCAGCAGCCCTTTGGGACCTCAGCCAGGTTTTCTGGAGGAAGTCAGAGCTGTCAGAGTGTGATGGATTGTTTTGCTCTGGCTTTGCCCATTTGCAAAAGTTGTTGTTTAGCTGGGGTGTATTTCTGGCCTTCGCTGCTCCATCCCTTCCTCTGCCCTCCCTTCTGCTTCACGTACCTGGAGCAACAACCCACCCAATTTCACCAGGAGCAGAGCAGCACCTCTGCCACACCACCAGCTCCAAAGGAAGCAGGCAGCACGCCGAACCAGGCTCAGGGATAACTCTGCCTCCCAGGGGCATCTGCAAAAAGGAGGATAAAGGTGCAGCCTAAGGTGCACTCTTTATTGACAGCATTAGCTGGGCATTACAATTCCTAAAGATAAGCTGATAAATCTCCAGCAAAGCTCGTTCTGGATCCACTTACAGCAGCACTTATGCCTCAAGAATCAGAAAATACTTCCTTGTCTTACTAGAAGTTAAAACTCAGAAATTGAAAGCAATTCCCTTCCCAGACCTGTAGGCAGGATTTGAAAGGTTTTACAATCTCTGTGCTCTGACCCCAGATACTTTCACTACTCACAAGGGACATTTTCTCTTTCATTGGTGTGGCCATGGAGACCCTGACCCTCACAGAGGAGCAGGAGGGATCAGGCACAGCACAGATCTGGGCAGTCCAACCCCCAAAGTGGGATTAAATCACTCCATTCTAGTGCAGGGGGTACTTTTCAGCCCATCAGTAGAAGTGCCACCGTAGATGTGGGCAAGGAAGCAGCTGGCAAACAGCCCCAGAGGCAGCTGAAGTGAAGCAGGACAACTTTACTCAGGATGCTGAGTCTACTCCAAGCTCCCCAAGCCTCAGCCAAGCACATGAGAGAGTCCATTTCCATGTCTGATGATGGCACAGGTGACAGTGCAACCCCATGTGTCAACAGAGCATCCCAGGAGCTGCAAGGTGAGGCAGGCACAGGGAACCAGCTCCCTGCTCAGCACCTGCACTCAGCTCCTCGATATAAACCAACACCCCCAGGTTTTGCCACCACTGGCAAGAATTCCCAATGCTCCTCTCCCTCTTTCTGAGGATTTTGAGTCACAAGCCCACTCCAGGTTCACCTCACAGTAAGTGACTTATGACAGAAAGTGAATCTGAAACACGGGATATGCAGTCCAGGGAGCAGCGACAGACAAACAGGGAGCTGGATGGGAGCCTAAAGTTGGGAAAGGAAGCAGAGCGCAAGGACAAAGCCCTGGGGACACTGTGACAAACAGGTGGCTGGGGAAGTTTCACATCTCCCAGCAAAATCCCTCCCTGCCCTGCAACTTGGCAGATTTCCAGACCAGAAAGGGCTTTTTAACAAAGGGATGAATCCAGAAAGTGTGGCTGCTCTGCAGCTCCAAGCTCTAGGAGGAGGTAATCCTGCCTTTTACTAGCACTGACAGAAATGCTTTCCTAAACATCTGTACTGGACACTGGACAACCCCAGATCCCCTGTCCCTTCCTTCCAGAGGACTTCCTGCCCTTTTCTTTTGCCTGTCCATCTCACACAGCTTTCTCTGAAGGAGCTGAGCTCCCTGTGCCACACATCAGCGCAGAGGCAGCTCAGGATGATCAGGATTCCTGAGCCCACAGCAAGAGACAGAAGCAGAGCAAGCGTTTGCTTTTAAGTTCTCCTGACAAGTTCTCCCTCATGACAGCTGAGCTGTGGCTCACCATGACCTGAAAAAAGAGGAAAATTTCCCATTCCCAGACCAGTTTAGAGACAGAAAGGTTTGAAGTTCAGGACTATGCCTTCACCTATGGCAACTGGGCTGGAGAAAGTCGTGAGGGAGAGGTGGGATAAAACAGGGAAGTTGTAAGCTGTAATTTCATAGTTGTATCACCACCCCCCTTACTCTCTGCGATGCTTTTTTTTCCTTCATTATGAATTTTTCGGTTGCTCCGTCCGTCCCGTTCCCGACCTCTCTGAAAGGAGAGGGCCGTGCCCAGCAGGCAGGGCTCTGCTCGGCTCGGTCCTACCCAAGGGGTTCCTCCTCCGGGCCGGGCCAGCACAGGCACATCTATGCCCTGATCCATGCCCTGAACCATCTGATTTCCCTTATTTTCTCCCCGGGGAGCTCCGGGCCTTCCTGAGGGGGCTCCGGCCGGGCCGCGGCCGCCATCGTCCCCCGCGCAGGCAAACACCAACAATTAACGCCCGGAGCGGGGATGCGGTGGCCGCGGCCCAACAGGTCCCGTCCCGTCCCGCCAAGGCCCGGGAGGGCCCGGCCCGGCCCCGCCGGGAGAACGCGGCCACCGGGGCTGGGGGGACACGTGGGCAGGGCTGGGGACACGCGGCCCCCTCCAGGTCCTTTTCCCCAGGGGCCCCTCGGAGCCCGTCCCGCAGGGCCCTCCTCCCTCGCACACTGTCCCGTGGCCCTCACAGCGCCCCGAGTCCCCGCACAGCCACCCGAGTCCCCGCAGAGCCCCAGAGTCCCCGCACAATCCCCGAGTCCCCGCACAGCCCCCGAGTCCCCGCACAATCCCCGAGTCCCCGCA
>VXBU01004134.1:22979-68981 GCA_013400315.1 Bombycilla garrulus
GCCCGCGGGAGGGACCGGGGGAGGACGGAGCGGGGGAGGGGGAAAGGCGGATGTTGGTGGGGGGGGATAGTTTGTGTTCTATCGTATTTTTAATATTTTATTCTAGTTTGTTTTACTCTATGTTCTTTTATTCTATTTCAATATTTTATTCTGCTCATTTGAATTCCTTTTATTCTATTTTCTTTCATTTTCTATTTTAATTTTATTTTCTACTTTATTTTGTTTTGTATTTTATCCTTATTTTCTATTTTATCTTAATTTTATTTTTTATTTTCTACTTAATCTTATTTTTATTTTTTTATTTTCTATTTTATTTTTATTTTAATTTTCTATTAGCTTTTGTTTACAGTTTAATTTCATTTTTATGTTTGCTCCTGTTTTATTATTTATTTTCTTTAATTCTATTGACTTATTTCCGTAATTGTATTTATTTTTTCCTTTTACTCCGTTCCAGTTATTTCCTTCTCTTCCATTTTGTTTATTTTCTTCTATTCCGTTTTATTTATTTTCTTCTTTTAAATTTATTTTCCCATTTTATTCCGTTCCGTTTGTTTTCTTTCATTCCCCTTTCCTCAGCGTTGCTCCACCCGGGAGCGGGCACAAGGCGGGGATGGCCGGGGGCTCCGAGGGCTGCGCCAGCCGCGCTCTGCCCTGCGCAGGGCACCGCTCCACCGGGGGCAGCTGGAGGGGGTCTGCCCCGACCTCCACTGCAGGCCACAAAAAGAAGTGGCCGGAACCAGCCCCCACTTCAAAGGGAACCGCTCACAAACTCAGGACGGGGAAGGTCAAAGCCCGGCGGGAAGCCCCTGGGGAGCCCAGAACCAAAGCGTGCCAAAAGCTGAAGCGGGCCCTGCAGAGTCCCGCCCCACGAGGGGTTTTCCAGCACTGCCGGCTGGAGGCTGCACTTCCTCCTCCCACTGCCCCACGGGCTTTGCAGAGCCCAGCTCAGTCCCTCAGGTGTTCACAGCCCCCAATTCCCTCCCTCAGGTGTTCACAGCCCGGACCCCAATTCCCTCCCTCAGGTGTTCACAGGCCCCAGTTCCCTTCCCCGGGTGTTCACAGCCCGGACCCCAATTCCGTCCCTCAGGTGTTCACAGCCCCCAGTGCCCGTCCCCGGGTTTTCTCTGCCCAGACCGCAATTCTCTCACGGGTGTTCCCAGCCCAGCTGAGCCGCAGAAGCTGCGGTGAGGCTCCAGCTCCTCGCGGGGCTCCCGCTGCTCGGGCTGGCCCCGGCCCACGGCGGCAGCTTGGCCGCTCCTGCAGCGCAGCTGATGCCGCTCCTGCTCCCGGGAACAGCCGGGCCCGGCTCCAGCAGCCGCGGGGCCTCTCTCTGCATTCCTGCGTGAACAGATGATGCTCGGCCCCAGGGCAGGAGCTCTGTGCCAGCTTCGTGGGCAACTCCCGGTCACAGAACCACGGAATGGACGGCGGGAGGCACCACTGGAGCTCTCCTGGCTCAGCAGGGGCCCCTGAGCACAGCAGGAGTGTGTGCAGAGGCTTTGGAGGCTCTCCAGGGACGGTGACTCCACCACCGCTCCAGTGCAGGGCAAAGTTCTCCCTCTCCTCAGGTGGAGTTTCCTGTGTTCCAGTTTCTTCCCCTCACCCCTCTGCCTGTTGCTCAGCCCTGGCCTTTAATACCTCCAGGCACTTTATAAAGTATATATCCACACATACAATAGGTATTAGATGTTGTCTATATCCATATCCATCTCTGCTCCTGCCCCAACTGCACAGCCCTTCCTCCCAGGAGACTCTCCATCCCCTCATCATCCTCACAGCCCCACACCAGGAGCTCCAGCCCTGGACACAGCACTCCAGGGCTGAGGAAGGGGCAGGATTAGCTCCTGCCCCACCAGTTCAGCTCCTGTGCCTCATTCACCACTCAAGGTTTGCTCCAGGCACTTCCTGGGTTGGAGTTTGCTTTTGTTTCCAGCCCATTCCATCAGATTTGTGCAGTCCTGGCCCTGGCAGGTCCAGGTGGGATTGCAGCACTGAGAACAGAGGAGCTGGATCTTTCCTGAGCAGCAGCTACCAGCTGGGGCCAGCAAGTTACCGGGCAATTCCCAGGGCAGAATGGTGGCACCTGACTCTCAGCCCCAGGGATTTTCTGGCCCAAGAAGATTCTCACAGATTCTGATGTGACTGGAAACCCCTGAGGCACCAGCCAAGCCATGGCCTCATTCCTGCTCTGGCAGGACAGGGCCCTAATCCTCATCCCAAAGCCACCATGTTTGTCACAAATTTCACTGGAGGCCAAGAGGAAGCAACAGCAGGGGCGGATTCTGGCTTCATTCAGACCAGAGCTCCCACTTTTCCAAGTGTTGGATTTTAGCTGCAATCGTGACCCAAAAAATAAAGCAATTAATGGAGATTTAACTGAGATAATCTGAATTATTTTTCCCTGTAATTTCAGTGTTAGTGACAGCTGCTGTTGCAGAGCTGCCTTTCAAAGGGGTGGTATTAGGAATTTCCTGCCTCCTTTCTGAAGGAGATTCCTCTTACCTCTACTGAATATACATTGTTCAGCCCTGGGGTAAATCCATGCCTTGGATTCGGGTTTTGGGTCCATCCAAACTGCAACATTCTTATGAAAGGACCATTTACAAAGCCAAAAATTCAACTTTGTTTTGAAAGTTTATTGGATCTTGACACAAAATCATTACAGCAGCTTGTGGTATGTTGTTTTCTTTTTTTTTTTTCTCCAGGGAATGTTGATAGCAAATAAATTTGTGAATGTAACACATCATACAGTTTCAAAATTCTAGAATCACTGCACAGGATTCTGTAAGAGACTCTACATGCTAAAGTGACAGTTTTCATCCATGAATTAAAAAACCCAAACACTAATTGAGGAACATTATCCTTTAAGACAATTTTAATATGTTCAGTTTCTAATACACAACTGGCTAACCAAGGGAGGCTGACCAAAACCAAACCCTCCACGTCCCAGCAGCACGGTCGGACATGGAGCTGGGCCTGGCAAGGAACCCAGAGCACCAGAGCAGAGCCTTTGCCAAAATACCTCCTGTGGGAAGAGTGTAAAGAGCACAAGACACGCGTAAAGTACAGGACATCACCCAAGGGATAAGATCAACACTTTATCCTGCTCCCTGCATGGGGGTTTGGTGTTTTAGGAGTGGTGGTGGTGCTGGAGACGTGCAGACCCAGCCAGCTCCTCCCTGGGCACCTTTTTGGAGCAATCAACTGCTCCTGACCTGTGCCTTGAAGCAAAACCATTCCACAGAGTTTTGCTCACTGGGTGTGAAACAGCACAGAAAAAAAATGGAGCAGGGGAATAAAAAATAAGTAGAAAGCAAGGGATGTTGGAGAAGGACATCACCTGAGCATCTCTGCAGGACACTGTGACATCCCTTTCCTGTCAGTGAATCCACAAGATTCCATTAGAACAGAATGGGCATTTCCAGACTCTCCCTTCTTCCTTCTAAAGCAACTGTTACACTCCCAAATCTGCAGCTCCTCAGTGCCCTCCCCCATCCTGCACCCCAGCAGGGAGAGCAGCTCCTCATGACCCCTCTCCTGCACCCAGGCAGGGACAGGGGCTCCCAATCCACCCCTCTCTGCTGCACCCAGGCAGGGAGGGCTCTGCCACAGGGACCCAGGGGCACTTGTGCTGCCAAATCTGCTCTCACTGCTGCAAGGGCAGGGCTGAGGGACACAGAGACAGGACCCTGCTGGTTCCAGAGCCCAGAGGGAGGACGTGGACCTGCACACAAGGGGCTGCACCCATGGCTGTTTCTCTAACCTGGTAATGGTCAATCACAGCCAGTGGGTGAAAAGGTAAGAAAACAGGAACAGACCCCTTTGGATTTCCAGTTTCTTGCTACAGATTAACTGCTCAGGAATGTGAAATTGAAGTGGACTCATAAAACCCTTCAGCAGAGACAGCTCAAAGGCGAGAGGCCTGACAGACCCTGTGTGTGGGGCAGTCGAGGGGAGCGCAGACCCAAACAGTAACACTTCCAGCCTGCTTCAAGCTTCCACACTCGACTCTTCCAGCTGTCACTAAAAGAAGGTTAAGGCTCAAGGCAACTACTATAAACAGAAACTCAAACATCCCAGTTCTCAGAGGGCTCCTTTGGATTAGCTCAAGGAGATGGAGGCTGTTTATATGCTGATCACAATAGATCTTGAGATAATAATAAATCATATACATATATATAAAATAAAACCAAACAAAAAAGAGGCCTTCTGGTCCAGCACCAGCCTCTGCTAGAAATATACATCAACTACAGCAGCCCTGAAGACATATTTCATGGCTAAGGATTAAGTCAACCTTCCCTGGCATAAGCACAAGCAACAAACTGTGCTACTGTTGATAAAGTCCTGCTCAGTCCCCGTCCCACACAGATGAAGTTCATGGGATCATCATGAGCTGCTGAATAAATAGTGCCCGCCCCTCCCTCCCTCCTCCCCTCCCTCCTCCAGTCATGTCACCAGGATCTCTTTGGGCTAGAAAGGGTTAACACCACAGTTTGTAAAAAGTTCTGAAAATAAAAAGGTAACATACAGCCTTAAAATGTCTAAACTGCAACCAATGGTGGAGTTAACTGAAAGCACGTGCCCCAGGGTAGTACATGCGTATGAGGGAGAAACTTAACACTTGGGTCTGCTTGTCTTTACACGTCGAGTGTGTTTCTTGTCCTTGGAATATTTTATAAGGAATATTCAGCACTTGGACAATGTCTCTTTCATCTCATCCAACAAGTTGCTAAGCAGGGTAGAATCATTACATTTCCCATCTATCGATACAGAGTTCTCTCCCTTGGAAAGGAAAAAAAGAAAAAAAACACAAAGAAAAAATTCATTAGCTCCTTTGCCAAATGGGGACATAAACGTGTTCCCAGCCAAACTCAGGGACTGGAAAGAAGCAGAGGAAGGCAGGGAAGGCTCCAGGTTAGCTCCTCTCAGGGGTTACAGTGCTCTCACCTTTTTTACCAGTAGGCAGACGTGATGGCCTTGGATAGAACGGCTGTACATGGATGCACACGAATCAACGCGTTCCACAACTGCAGAGAAATGGCAATTTCATTTCATTCAATTCAGTTTTAATTCAAGCCTTGCTTCCCCTGGAGAGCAACCACTGCTCTGCCTGGCCTCGAGGAACAGAGGCTTCTACAGAGGGGAGGAGGAAGTCAGGGTTAAGATGTGCCTGGCTCCTCCTGGCTTCTCTCTGGGACATTTCACAATAACGAGGTGAGTCATTTGTCTCCTAAGCCACAAATGTTCTGTGGCAAAAACACTGCTCAGAATGTAGATTTCTTCCCCAGAAATGCTTCCACTGAGGCAATGTCTAATGCAAACACCAGAGCATGATGAAACAGCCAGTTGTTTTGCTTCAGCCAGGGCTTGTGTTTTAATTACTAAACCCAAACCTGAATAGCTGGGGCTCTCCCTCACTGAAAGGAAGCACTGGGGAAGGAATCAGAAGCCCTGCAGATCAAACCCACCCTCAGAGAACAGTTACAAGCCTGAACCCCATGCCAGCTGCTCTCATGATACCTGTCATATGCCTCACTGGGCCACAGGAATTCCACAGGGACACAAGGAGAATTCATTTTGAAGAACACTGCATGCTTTGAGTGTTGCAAAACTGGAAAAAACTCTCCCAAATGTATTTAATCTGGACATCACCTGCTCCTGTGATTGCTGAGCCCATGGAGTGTTGTGTTCACCAAGCACAACAGAGTTTTTAGAATATGAAATTCTGCAGAAGGTACTCCATCAAGGAAGACTCACCTGAAAAATGATGATGAAAACAGATCTTTGCCAGTAGATGTTGGAAAGAAATGCTAATTCCATCTACTTTAATAGAACTCATGTGCAGATCTCCAGACTCTAGGAGCTTGGCAAAAGCGTCACTACAGAACAGGAAGGAAAGTAAATGTTTTATTAGAAACACAAGTGAAATCTGTCCCACCAGCCCCATGAAACACATCAGGATACAGAAGCTTAAGTGCTACCAAGCTCTAGGAAAATGGCTTTACAGTAAACATGTAAGCCACACTCCAGAGTCCACCGGAGCAACTTGTGCCCTCTTGCTGCCAGAGCTGCATCTGCCAGCCTGCAGGGCACAGAGCTCCCTCTGCAGAGCCTCCTGAAATAGGTCAGGACATATCTGAACAGTCAGCCCTTACACAGACACTGCCCAAGGCCTGGGGAGCAGGCAGAGCTCAGCCTGCCAGGGGCAGCACAGGCACTCACCTGTAGCAAGGCGTCGTGATCAAGTATGAAGCGCAGCTGAAGTGCAATTTGAAATCTAGTTTTTCGTGGGTTGAACCTTCATCATTCTGCAACAGGGCAAAGGAGAGCAGATGAGTGGGAGCCCTGAGGCAGCAAGAGCAGAAGCCACTCCTACCCACCACACAGGCACCAACGAGGAGATGAGGGCTGAGCTCCCTCTGAAATAGTCTGGCAGGGCCTGAAGGATCAGTCTGAGAACCATCCCACCACAGCATCAGCCCACACAGAGATTTGGGCAGCTGGGTTGATAAATGCACCTACAACAGGTAAGTGGCACACGAGGCTGCAGATCTGCCTGCACTCTTCTGAAATAAACTGAGCAGACTGAGTTTATACTAACACCTGGAGATGCAGTTTTACAGTTCATTATTTCCTGAGCAGAATAGTAAGTTAACAGTTCCCAGACTCTTAGGTACTCAAATAGGACTAGCATGCTATTTAGCATGCTATTTTTAAGAAACTCTTAAAATAGAGATAATGGCTGACTCAGGAGTAGGCACAACTGCCTTCATTAATTTCCTTCAAGCTGCTCATGCAGCTGTCATTAATAACTGTTTCATTAATAACTGTACTGAAATAACATCAGAGACCCACACAGTTGTATCCAGCTCAGTACCTATTAAACAATGCCCTCCACTGACCTCACTCTTGGTCTGGGTTTCCACTCTTAATAACTGCATCTAATTGTTACTTTTGTTTTTCCAGCCTTGAGCCAGGCTGCAGTGTCCAGCTGAGATCAGGAGTAGACCCTGGTTCCCTCTCTCTCCCCAGCACATCAGTGTGATTTTCTAGCTGACAATGTGGCACATGTTGCAGGCTGCCAGGAATGACAATCTAGGATGTGCTGACGCAGGACTGGGGGCACTCTTTGCACAAGATGTCATGTGAAAATGATCCTCACAGAATGGGCTGGTGCAGCAGGGATGAAATGATGCCTAAAAAAAGCTCAAGAGCAGAGCTTCCCACCCGGGTCCAGCTCCCTGACGCAGTTCCCAAGGAAGCAGAGGCAGTTGAGAGCTGCACTTACTTTGACTATAAAGGACAGTGTTCCTTTTAACTTCTGAGCCATAACAATACTCTGAAGTGTAAACACAAACTGGGCTTCATTAGAGATTCCTAGTGTGAAGAGAGGAGAGGGAAAAGTCACGTCAGAACATGGTTTCCAGATATAATAGCTAGAATAAACTGACTTATGTGCTGACTATTTTTGAACCAAGTTTGGAATTCTTTGAGTTGGAAGAGAGTTCTACACACAAGTGCTGTGGTGAGTCAACAGTGTTACAGTCTGGGTCTCTCAGAAGCAGCAATGGGAGCTGGCATTTGGTAGAGGTTATTGAGCAAGTGCCTGGGCAAAGTGTCACAGTGTCACACATTTAAACTATTTACATAACTGGAATTACATTATAAACATTTCAGAGTAGCTTCAGAGCTAATTTGAATTCTAATGTTTCTATGTTTTCCTTTTAATATACAAGTCTGTGTCAAGAACTGCCTCATGCAGATTTAAAACCAAATCAAATACCCCACTGCTCTTCATGGGGGATTGAAAAGCACCCTGAGGCAACTGCAGCCCTCTGTGAGCTGCTTCAGGATTCAAATGAACTCCTTGGTGAAGGAAAGGAAGTTCACTGATTTGATTGTACTACTGTGCTCTGCACAAAACCACTATCCTTAATTTCTGTGTTTAATATTTCTGGAGGGGTCAGCTCCCCTCCTTGCACATCCTTATCATAACCCTTCACTGCAAAAGGCTTCTGCCATTAAAATAGTGGGACAAGAGCTCCAGAATAAACCCAGAGTGGATTCTAACACTTCACAAACCAACTACCTCATTGCATTTTAAATCTCCTAGCAAACACATGATGAATTTTGGATTCCTGTAGTCAAAGGCATGCCAGCCTGCAGGCACCTGGAAAAGGAACTCAGACATTTGGACTGACAGCCCTAGATTAAGGTTTTGCTCTTGCTGGGCAGAACCACCTGCATTACAGCCATACTGGGAAAAGGCTTATCCTCTCCAGGGAACTGAGGGAAAGCCCAGCAACACCCAGGCAGAGACGTTTTTCTGGAAAACAGCAAGAAGTTCAAGCAGCTCTTCCCACAGGAGGGCAGTGCAGGGCCAGCCACACTCCAAGAGCTCTGTGCAAAGCTGTGCATACCAGGGGGGAGCTGGAAGGGCACAGGTATCCCATCATGTACTGAGGATCCTTCTGGTCGGAGCATTTTAGTGTTGAGAGAGTCCAGGACATTCAGTTCCATGCTCTTAAGGAAGCTAGTGCTTTTGTTCTCAAAGATAACAGACACAGTAACTTGGCTGTCATTCTGGAGGTTTCCTTGAATATCATAGGTCTGAAAATGAAGGCAAAAATGTCACAAGAAAGAGTCAGAAACTTCAAGGAACAGAACACAGCATGGGGATAAAACCAGGTTCAAAAGGGAGGCAATTTGGGGTAGCTAGAGGATTATGGAAACACACTGGTGGATCAGCTAATGATTGGGAAAATATCAACTTAGAAATTCAAGTAAGACACCCAAAGGAAAGGAAATGGAGCTTTGTTATAGTTCTGCCTTCTGGGATTGAAACAGTTCTTCAGTTCTGTGATGGTGACATAAAGTCACTCCATCCCCGCAGGGTCCCTCTCTCAGAGAGCACAGACAGCACTGGGAACCCAGAGCACCCATAACTCACCATTTTAATGTACGGGTTTTCAGCAAGAAGGCGGTAACTGGACATGGGCTGAAAAACAAGAGAGGTCACAGTCACACCAGAACTGACTCTGAAAAGGACAGTCACTGTCCTCCCTGCCAACTAACTGAGCTCTCCTTGTCCCTGGGCACAGCTACTCACTGGTAGTGGCTCATCCTCTAGTGTCCCGTTCTGCACCGACTCTGGGGGCTCCTCCTCGCTGTGATGACTCTTCTTTTTGGATTTCTTTTTATCCTTTGATTTCTCTTCTTTCTCTTTCTTGTGCTTTTTCTTCTTATGCTTGGAGGATTTCTACCAAGAAGAACAAGAAACTACAACAAACCCTTAAAGAAACCCTTAATTTCTAGCCATGACCCCTCTACCACTCTTCCATCTCCAGATTCTTGCTCTCCACACTTCCTGGACCGAGCAAAGTTTCCCTTTACTGCAGAACCCAAAGCACAGCTACCATTCCTTAAATCCCCAAAGTAATTCCATTTGGAGTCCCAGTAAATCCTGCTGCCCACACCTTATCCCAAAGCAGCCTGGGAAAAGCACAAGGCCAAATCTCTCCAACTGTTTGGAAGCTCAGCTTTAACTGGGACCCGTCCCTTGGCTCAGGGAACAACCAAAACTCTGCCCACGAGGTGTTCACAGCCCCTCCAGGATGCAACCTTTGCAGGCAGCCACTGCACTGAACAGTGCTCTTGGTAAATCCTGTGTGCTACTTTTTAAGGCATTTGAGACAGCAGGAGAATATGGCTGAAGGGTGACAGCAACTTCATAGAACCAGAGAATTGTGAAGGTTGGAAAAGAACTGTAAGATTATCAGTCCAGCCATCAGCCCAATGCCACCACTAAACTGTGTCCACGAGTGCCACATCCACAGGTTCTCTGAACACTTCCAGGGACAGTGACTCCAGCACTGCCCTGGGCAGCCTGTTCCAATGCCTGACTATCCTTTCCATTAAAAAAAAAAATAAAGCTTTCCTAATATCTCATCTAAGCTTTCCCTGGTGTAACTTGAGGTAATTTCCTCAAACTTGAATCCCTTACCTTTCCTTCATCTTCCTCCTCCTCATCTTGCTCTTCCCTTTCTTCTTTTTTAACCTCTTGAGATTCAGCCACCACAGCAGGCTCGCTCTGAGGAGATAAGCAGAAGGATTCAGACATTAATGGAAAGCAGCTGAAACAACCCAATCCCACACCAAAAAAAACTCAACAGTGACAACTTCTCACAACTGTTATTTCAGAAATGACATTAGGCTAACATGGTATCAAGGCTTTCATTTTATGCCTCTGAAACCCAGCAGACATAATCACCTGAGGACACAATTCAAGAGATTTCCTCCAAGGAATCCATCCCCTTATATTCCTTGTCTCTTTCTCTAGAATTTCCCATCAAAATTCATGAGAAATTTTCTTTCAGACTCACTCATGTTTATTAATTTTGCTAGAGTCTACCTCATACTGGGAAATAAAACCATACAACTGTATAACATTATGCCCATCAATAACAAAATCAGCCAAGCCTGGAGCTGCATCTGTATTTCTATTTCTGTTCCTTGATCTGCACAGAATGAGCCTGAAGTCTCCCATTACAGTTTCTCTGAACTGGGCAGACACAATATCTCTGCTCCCCAGCAGGAAGTTGAGGAGATGAAGCTGATGTACCCCTCTGTGCTGCAGCATGACACAGCACTCCTGCACAGCTCACAGGCAAGGAATAACCAGAGAAGGTTCCTCTGACTGGGAAAGATTCCTACCTGTGGCTGGGGCGTGGGAGCAGTTGGTGGAGCAGTGGAGAGCCAGAAATCCAAGTCTTCCCCCTGAATCTCAGGAGGAAAAAAAAAATTTGTTATCATTGTTTTTATATCCTTCTTAAAAATCAAATTAAAAACCCAATACCCCCCAACAACAACAGCAACAAAAGAAAACCAAAACAAAGATCACAGGACTGGAACATCTCTTCAATGAGGAAGGACTAGGAGAGCTGGGGGTGCTCACCTGGAGAAGAGAAGGCTCCAGGGAGAGCTCAGAGCCCCTTGCAGGGCCTGAAGGGGCTCCAGGAGAGCTGGAGAGGGACTGGGGACAAGGGCTGGAGGGACAGGACACAGGGAATGGCTCCCACTGCCACAGGGCAGGGCTGGGTGGGATATTGGGCAGGAATTGTTCCCTGGGAGGGGGTGAGGCCCTGGCACAGGGTGCCCAGAGCAGCTGTGGCTGCCCCTGGATCCCTGGCAGTGCCCAAGGCCGGGATGGACAGGGCTGGGAGCAGCTGGGACAGTGGGAGGTGTCCCTGCCATGGCAGGGGGGGCACTGGATGAGCTTTAAGGTTCCTTTGAACCCAAACCAGTCTGGGATTCTGTGACTCTACAACAATTAAATCAAACCCTTAAGCTTCCATGGAAGTGCAGCACTCCAGAGTGCTCCTCATGCAGAGATGCTGTGAAACANACAGGGATGGGAGCAGCCTGGGACAATGCCAGGTGTCCCTGCCATGGTAGGGGTGGCACTGGATGAGCTTTAAGGTTCCTTTGAACCCAAACCAGTCTGGGAGTCTGTGACTCTAAAACAATTAAATCAAACCCTTAAGCTTCCATGGAAGTGCAGCACTCCAGAGTGCTCCTCATGCACAGATGCTGTGAAACATTCAGGAGCAAACACCAACAAGCTTGATTTCAGCCTTTGAGCACTTCCAAAGCTGACAGCAACTACCCAGACCCCCACACCAGGGTATCCCCAGCATTCCAAGGGCTGCAGGACAGTGAAGCTCTGCAGGGGGTTAACAGGGGGAAACTTCAAATCCTGACAGCAACTGGCAGCTAAAGGCAGTGTTTGTAACTGACAGGTTCTAGAGTGCATGTGAGACAGGATGCAGAATACACGACACTCACAACACCAGTTCCAGGTATTTTGCTAAGGAGTTCCCCATTTGGAGAACAGACAAAATATCAGCAAACTCAGCTTCCACGTGAGCTCTGGCAGACCTGATGTAGNAAGGAAAGTGCAGCTCTGCAGGGGGTTAAACAGGGGGAGACTTCAAATCCTGACAGCAACTGGCAGCTAAAGGCAGTGTTTGTAACTGACAGGTTCTAGAGTGCATGTGAGACAGGATGCAGAATACACGACACTCACAACACCAGTTCCAGGTATTTTGCTAAGGAGTTCCCCATTTGGAGAACAGACAAAATATCAGCAAACTCAGCTTCCACGTGAGCTCTGGCAGACCTGATGTAGGCTGCAGTAAGCTGAATTCTGCTAACTTTAGAGGCTAAGTAAATGTTATTTTTATTAACAGAAATCTTTAAATACCTGCTGCTATAGTTGTAAAAATTAAAGAAAATAGAGGTTGAATGCATTCAGCATTTGAACCGTCTAATGTGACTGTTCCTAAGCAACAAACCAAAATCAACAATAAATAACAGCAGGAGCTAAAATAATGCAGATCTTGGAGAATTACCTTTTTTCCTTCTTCTTCCTCCTCCACCACCTTTTTCTCCTTCTCCTTCTTCTTTCCCTTATCTCTCTCTTTATCTTTATGCTTCTTTTCCTTCTTTTTGGGTTTCTTGCTCTTCTTCTCTACTAGGGGAACTTCTGAGTCTGGTGACTTCAGGGTCTCGACATTCCTGTGTCTCTGCACTGGAAGCTTCTCACTGTCCGCTAAGGGTCTTGAAAAGAAAGAGCCCATTACCTGCTGCAAACAGCCTCCCTCAGCCAGATGATCTAGCCAAGACAAGGTGTGCTTTGTTTTAGGGAGCTGGGCCCCCAAGTGAAATCAGTGCATACTTCCACACCTGGAGTTTATTTATGCAACTGCAGATACTGCCCTTGCAGGTTAGGAGTCAGAGGAAACAACTGGAAGGTGACTGAGAGCCAAAGTGTTGCTGTTTAACCCTTGGAGGTGCCAGAGGCCTGCAGGAACACCCACAGAGGAACAGAGCAGCTCATGTAGTGTCACGCTGCGTTTCCATGGAATCCTCTCCAAGGAAAAGCAAGGATGTGGAACAGCATTTCCAACAGAGTGGAAATTGGAGCAGGGCAATGCCAGCATGGCTCCAGCAGCCCTTGAAGGGTGTGGGGTTTGTTGTTCTTGATGAATAGATCAGTTCAATTGGGAATTATTCTAAGTAATTTTCATTTTGAAGTTCGCACTATGAATTTCTACTCTACCACCACATTTTATAAATTAAATGTAACTTCAGACACCTGTCTGCACAAAGCACCAACAGCAGTTCATACTTACACTGTATCCTAAATCCACTACTAGGGAAAAAAACACCACAAAAACTTCTCTCATTTTTGTCAAATATTTCCAGAAATCAGGAGGAATTTCACCAACTGCATCTTTTTCTATTTCTTAGCTTTTATTTGATGTTAACTTTCACATTTGCACTGCAAACATTGGTTCAGAAAGATTTCTAGTGGCCTCAACTCCCTTGTTTTGGGTGGTTTTTTTTTTTTTTTTTGCTTATATTGCATTAAGAACCAGAACCAATTAATTTTTCACTTTCAGACACTAAGGGAAGATTGAACTGCAAACAGGCCTCATCTTTTACTATTTCAGATATACCTGTACAGGAACAGCATCAATGCTGAAAGCCAGTGACAAAACACTCACAGATGTGAAGGTCTCTGATTTAACAGTTCCACCACCCTTCAAGGACTTGCACTGTCCAAAATCAACCAACCTAACAAAGGTTACACTCAGGAGATATTCTTACCTGGAAGGCTTCCCTGAAACCAGACTGCATGTGAGCGTGACAGACAGAGCAGTGCAAGCACAGAAAGAAAGAGAGAGGACACAGACATGAGAAACCATGACAGGAGAGCACAGCACTCATGGCACAGGGGAGGAATGGATGGAACAGTCCAACAGCCCTGGATGCCTCCTGCAGCAGAGCACCCAGGACCTGTTCTGCTGGGTGTGCACAGCGCTGGTGACAATCACCAGGCAGATACAGGGGCTACAGTCAGAAATTAATTTCCTTTAATATATTTGTCCCTGCCGACTTGGACTGGCCTTTCAAAAAAGGAAGTTTCTCAGAAACTGTTTCATTCACTTTTTTAAAAAGTCTACTACAATCTTTCACAAGGTACTGAGGGGCCAAAGCCCTATAAATTTGGAACTGCAAAGAAAGGCACGGTATCAGAGTAAAAGAGATCCTGCACACACCCACATGGGCCTGCACAGTCTTCCAAACTTTACAGGAGGCATCCCCAGACTGTAAATCAGCAATTATTTTTAGCATGGTGATTTTGTGAAACAGCAATTCAAAAAAATCCAAAGCAATCTCCATGTACAGCCCAGTGCTCATGGTCATGTGGATGCAGGGGCTCGAGGTGCTGGCACTGGCACAGCCCCAGCAGCTGGGTGGGGACCAGCCTGGTCACAGGTGTGACACAGCTCAGTCACATCAAACAACCCTTGACAGCAGTGGGACCACACTGAAGGGCCACAGGGTGGGACAGCCTGGGTGTTACTGGTCAGTGAGACACAGGCTTGCCATGGACACAGAGCTTCTGAGGGGGACAGATGGACACAGGTCACAGCAGAGAGACAGTGGGACACCCAAACCTCAGAGTAACCCATACCTGACCCAGTAACACTGTCTGTGCTTCCAGACTCCTTCAGTCACACTCACACTACATTTACCAACTCCCCTGCCGCTCCCAAACCTCTCTCATACTCAGGAGTTGAGATTTTATCATCCAAGCTGCAGTGGGAGCCAAAGCTGGATGAGCACCTGAGGTTTCATCAAAGCCATGGGGAGAGACTTCAGCCTTTTCCCCTCATGGCCTGAAGTGCCTTTGCCTGCTCAGCCCCAGCCCCGCCCTCAGGAATTCCCTTAGCAACTCAGTAACTCACACACAAAACTGCCACTTACTTATCCAGGTCTATGTCAAGTGCTTTATAGGGATCATTGGGATCTTTGTCATCTTCATCACTGGGCAAAGCATTCTGCAGGAGAGATAGAGACATCCACTGAGGCAGAAAACCACTGGCAATTTTCAAGTTCAACACCACCCAGATTAAATTTTTTTGAGCCTGTGAACCCTGCACCAGGCCAGCTGCCATCAGGCAGAGTAAGTTACAGGAACAATGCATTTCAATGCAGCATCCAGTTTCAAGATTAATTTAGAACAGAAACCCCTTCTTCATAAACAGCAGAATTTGAATTGCTGCTATTCGGTTTTGATTAAAGGAAATTTCAGAAACAAATACAGATGACATCATTAGCATCTGCAATTAATTATCATCAGCTGCAAAGCTGCTGACTAGACAGCAAGTTACTGTCAAAGTGAAGCAGCAGAACAAAATAAATACTATTTGGACAGTGCTACTTTTTTGTTTTGTTGGTTTTGATTTTTTTAATAGCTTCAGTGGCAATTTTTGTCTTTTTGTAAAAAAAAACAACAAACAAACAAAAAAAGAACAGCCTGGGATCATCTCAGTAATTTCTGAAACAGCTCTGCAAGACAGCACAGCTCTGGAACTGCCAACATCACAGACTGGCTGCAGTTGTGAGGACAAAAATATTTGAAGAGCTTCACACAGATCAATCCCAGACCCCCAACCACAGGAACTGACCTCTGGCATCTCCTCTGTGATGATATCGACGTGGTGAGCTGGAGCAATGTCCTCCTCACTCTCTGTGTGCAGGGAGTTGTGGCGATGGTGTTTCCCTCTCTTCTCCTTTTTCTGTTTTTTCTTTTTCTTGTCTTTCTCCAGTTTCTGTTTATGCCTTCTCTCTTCTTCCAGTTTCACGTACTGGTCTGACATGGGCATTCCTGGGGAAAAGCCAAGCAGAGCACATGGACTGAGCACTGAAACACCATGTCAGGAGCATGGCCTGCTCCTGCTTCCAGCCTCCCTGAGTCAGCTGGATCCACACCTCCCTGTGCTTCCACATCACCTCACACAGCCCCTCAGCACCAGCTTTGCTGTCCACTCCATCTCTCCAGAAACAGGACAGAGCTCAATTCTGCTCCTTGATTCTTGGCTGCCTCACTGCATTACAAGGAGCATCCAAACACTGAGACTTTAAGCAGAATTGGTGACACTGCTGCTGTACTGACAACTTTTGGAAAAAACCTTAAATATTTGCACTTAGAACTCACCTTTGGCAACGTAAGGCACTTTATCAACAGCTTTTCAGTGCTGTATCCAACCACTCCTTAGATACACAACTACTTTTGATAATTGAAACAAGATATTCAAAAAGTACCTCTACCATTAAATTCTACTTCATGTCTCTCGATCAACTCCCTCAGACCTCCAAGGTATTTTCAAGGAGACTGCTCCACACAGAACAGTGGTTCCTCTCATGTTACAGACCTGGCTGCATGATATTCCTAATCACAGAATTATTTCTAATACTATCTTGAAATGAACTCAGGCTGCAAAGTACTATTTTCAAATGTAAATTAAGGAGATATCTTTAAGACTCTAATGAAAGTGTGTTCCTTGCCCTTTAAAACCTCAGGTGGAAGTCCTAAGAAGGAATTATGACTTTTGCTAAACTGAATTTCTTTAACTAAAGATTAGCTGTGCTTACCTGGAACTTTTAATGGGACAGAAAGGTCGATCTGGACCACAGGAATATGTTCCACCCCTGGAGTGTCTTGGTATCGCTGGGAAAAGAAAGGTTTGTCACGTTCTGAGCACTGCCAGCACACAGTTCTGTAAACAGGCACATTACAAAACATCAAGCAGCTCAATCCCCTAAGTGAACATTTTAAAGGATAGGAATGCAACAGCTTGTTAATAATCCTGTGTGGTAGCAGAGTGTGTTTCAAAGCCAGTTGATAACTGTTATAAAGGACCCTGCTCTTAGCTACAGTTTTTTAACTGCCCTGAAGAACTACTGCAGCTCTCTGAAGAATTTTTGGTTTGTGTTCTATTGCTAATAACTTCAGAAGATAAATTTGGAGATTGGAGTTGAGGAACTTGGGGCAGTCCTTTGGGTATAGAGGGAACAAATGAAGTTCTTTCACTGAAAAAGGTGTTCAGAGACCACAACAAGTTTGTGATCCACAAAACAGTGTGTGTTCCAGGGTCATCCTCTGCAGGGCCAAGAGTGAGGTGAATGTTGCCATCTCCCAGGGCTGGGACAAACTGCACAGACTCTCTCACAGGCTGCTCTGGGGGTACCAGGTCACTCAGGAAATTCTCAACACAAACAGCACTTAGAAATACACTCGTAGGCAGCCACTCCAGTCCAGGCATTAGGAAGTGGTCAGAACTGCAGGGGAAATATAAGAATGTCCCAGGGGAGGCTGCAGCTCTGATATTCAGGGAGCCTTCACACAGTGACAGCAGAGGCCAGTGAGATATTGCAATTCAGACTCACCTTCTGAGGGGAAGGAGAGCTTTTAATATAAAATGGGTTGTTTGCCTGTTCTTGTTTCCGGGCTTCTCGACGCTAAAAGCAAAAGAGGATTTGCAGTTACAATGTTTGTTTGTAAGCAAAGACATAAAAGACACCAAAGTGCAAAACAAAAACTCCCTGCATTTTTGGAATAATACATAACTACTGTGAAAAGAGAAGAGCAGAGCAGCTTGTGTGTGACAAGGCAGTTGTGAGTTACCAGACATACTAGGATAGAACTGCAGGTACCATTACTAATTCCCAGCCCTGGAAGAGCTCAAGGCCAGGCTGGAAAGGGCTTGGAGCAATCTGGGATAGTGGAAGGGTCCCTGCCCATGGCTGGAATGAGGTGAACTTTAAGGCTGTTCCAACACAAGCCACTGTATATCATACTATAACTAATATTCCTTAGAACACCCTTCTTTGCTTTTTAATTATAGACCAGAGATAATAACTTCCAAGACATCAGTTTTTGATGGTAATTGGAATGTTCCTGTTTTCATTTCTGCAAGGAGGAAGAAGTGAAGATTCACAGAACAACAAGTTCTCTCTGTGAAACCAAAGAAGTCAGAAGCAGGAAAGGTGGGATCACTGCTGAGCACAGTAATGGTACAGTCATTCACAGAAGCTGCTGAAGTCCATAAGCATCCCAGCAGTGATCAGGTTTCCTGAGCTATGGAGAGCAGAAGGGTTCCCTGGCTAAGTGGAGAACACACAACAGCATCAAACTGCTCCAGCACCATTTAGATCACTACTGAATTATGTAGGGAAAAGTATTTTAACATTCACTCACTCTGGCCAGCTCCTCTTCATCTATTTCTGGCTGTCTGTGTCTGGAATGCCTTTGCTCCTCCTCATGAAATATTGTTTTGGGCTTTTCATCTTCAGACTCACTGTCTGATGGAGGCTCATTGATCCAGGCATCGAGGTCCAGGCTGGGAAGAATTGCAGCAAACAATACTGACTCAGTACCTCTGAGTATTTTAGTCTCATCATATACTTTTCCTTATTACTTAAAGTTTCAATAGGGGTTTGGGGGAGAGAAGGAACTTTACCCCTCTGGAACAGGGACTTTCTTCTGTGCTTTAGGAGCCACAGGGTTCAGCTCACCAGCAAACAGAGCTATCACTTCCTCAGCTACAGGAACTTCTTTTACTTGTAGCTTCTGAATGTATTTTATTAGCTGCAAGATGCAAGAAGCCTAAAAACAAAGGCAGAAGTGGTTTCAGAGTAATATTTAACAAGCTGAAACAAACAAATCGACTGAAGTTGACAGAAGGTGTTTTAATCCATTAAGGGAATAAAGAGAAGCAGCATAAACTGCAGGTTTGGAGCAAATATAAAAAGCCCATATGAAGCTTCTCTTTTAGCTGGGTCCTTTTTGTGCCCTTATGTGCCTGAATAATTTTAAAATTAAATTGTTTTGAGTGAAGATCTTGCTGGCAGCCCTCAGAGATGGCACCAAACCGCAGTAAGATCTGGGCTTTGTCACTGATAACAGCTTATAAAAAATGTGCATGGCCACAGAGAACCACAGACCTGCTCCAAGGCTTCCCATGAAAAATCCCAAAGTCATTTTTCTTACCCTCTCCTGAACTTCCAGATCTGCACTCTGCACAAACTGAGGCAGGCGTTCAATCATCAGCTGTGTAATTTCCTGAGCTGCTTCCTTTTCCCCAGCCTGCTCCTTCTGCTGCAGGATGGAGGCGTAGAGCTTCACCATGTTCTGCACGTAAACAGCCTGGATGTGGCCTGGCAGGGTTGTGACTTTGGGCCTCAACATTGCTTCCAGGGTTTGGTTTGCTTCTTCAAGGTGTCTGTAAGGACAGAATACACAGATGAAAGGCATGCAAAAATAAAATCCCGCAGGCAGTGCTTAATACACAAAGGAATATAGATCACAGCACTTTTGTTTTAACAGATCTCATGCTCTTGCTCAAAATAATCTGCTCAGAACTAAATGGAAGATGCACAAAAAAGTTACTGGACAATTACAAACTGAAAGCTAAAGATGTTTCTAAGTAAAAATGTGATCGCATGGGAAGAAAAGAGTATATTCTCTCTCTGTAAGAGAATATACTGTAAGAGTTTTCTTCATACAGCCTTTTTTTCTTTAAGAAAATGAAGATCTGAGCTGTAAAAGCACTGCCCCAATATCACACTTACAGTGTGAATTTAAACTGGAGCCAGTGTTCAGAGTGGCAATTAGAAGACACCAAACCAGCTGGTAAGAGAAGACTACAGTACCACACCTGTCCAATCTACCAGAATAAAAGCTAGGTAACAGCTGTGTCTGCACAAGCAAGACACAAACATGTGTTGAAGCTAAAAAAACGTATTGATTCAACACTGAAATTGCGCTACTGTGGGCACTGAGAAATTCTGAGCAAAAGATGACAACTCTTGATTTCCAAGAAGATCTGCAAAAACCTTTTAAAGGCAAAACAGGGCAGAGAGAATAAACTAATTCAAACATGCTGATTGCACATGTTCCCTATCATATAAATGGGGGTCGACCTTAATGATTAAGGAGTTCCTTCAATGTTATAAGATCTAACAGCTTATACCAACAATACCAAAAGGATCCAAAGCTGCTGGAGAGTGTCCAAAGGAGGGACCTGGAGCTGGGGAAGGGTCTGAGGAGCAGCTGAGGGCACTTGGCTCGTTCAGCTGGAGCACAGGAGACTGAGGGGAGGCTCCTCGGGGGCTGCAGCTCCTCCCGAGGGGAGGCGGAGGGGCAGGGGCTGAGCTCTGCTCTGGGACAGGGACAGGAGCCCAGGAAGGGCTGGAGCTGTGCCAGGCCTTGGCACTGAGCTCAGGGAAAGGTTCTTCCCCCCGAGGGTGCTGGGCACTGCCCAGGCTGCCCAGGGAATGGTCCCAGAGCTGCAGGAGCTGCCAGGGATGCCCAGGGTGGGGTTGTTGGGGTGTCTGGGCAGGGCTAAACTCAATAATTCCTAAGAGCCCCTTCTGACTTAGAATATTCTGAGATTCTATGATTCACTACAATGGCTTCCTGCGTGAGTGGGCAAGGCTGGAGAGCCAGGAAAAATGACCAGTGTTAAAAATGTCTTGGCTAGAAAGAGCTGAGGAGTCGATAGTGCAAGGGAACAAGAGAAAAACAATCACTTTGGTGGCATCACGGCACATACCCTGAACAAACCTTCTCTCAAAAGCACATCTCAGTGACCAGAAGCTCTGCCCAGAAGCTGCCCCCCAGAGCACAGCAGGCTCTGTGTGCACTGTCCTGGGTTACAATGTAAAGATGTGCACAAAGGTCTGTATTCTATCACCACCTTCATGAGCTGTTAAACCAGGAGGGGCAGTGCTTTCCCTGCCTCCTCCCCTCGGACACTCTCCTGTTCATGGGCCATCAATGCCTTGTCCCATGAGTCACAGATAACTCTCTCCAGGAGCCATTGCTGTTTAATGGGCAATTAAGGACCCACCCATGACTCCTGGAATGACATCAGCCCATTGTGAGATGCTCCGCCCAGGGGGAGGAGCCAAGCATTCCCACCTGGATATAATCTGGGTTTGGGACAGAACAAGCTGCCCTTACCCACTGGTTTCCAGAGGACAAGAGCTACCAGACCTTTCTACGGGATCACCACTTCAGGAAGATCACCTCATCTGGACAGCTCCCACCACCCTAACTAGCAGGGTGTCAGGTTGTATTCTGACTCTGTCAATGGCTGTTTTTCTTTTGTACTACTGCACGTATCTTACTTCTTCCTATTCAATTGTATTTCTGACTTGGAGTCTCACTGGTTTTGCTTTCAAACCAGCACGTGCACTTACTCCGAGAACTCCCCACAGATCCAGGCAGCAGCGTAGAGCACCTCACAGATGCCGTTCCTCTGGGTGTTGCTGGCGATGAGGTGGGCGTTGTCCAGCAGCATGGCCATCTGCGACACCGCGAACTTGCGGATGGCCTTCACCCGGATGGCCACGTCCAACATCTGTGCTGCAATCAGGTGCCCGTGCCTCGTGCCCTCCAGCCGGGTCAGCTCCACCAGGATGCTGATGTACCTGTGCAAAGGGGAAGGGATGGTTTGCTGTCAGAGGGGGACCTGGCACTACCTTTGTGATGAGCCCCAAGCTGGCAGCTGAAAGCACTGACCATTCGAAGTTTGTGATGTACTGGTAATTGGACTGGCTGCAGATGTCTATGATTTTGGTCAGCAGCTCGTCTCGGTACGTCGTCCCTTCGGCTTTATCCACGTGAATCATCAGTTTCTTCACAATCTCCATCAAGTTCTTCTTGGAGACCTGTTAAAGCAGTGGTGAAGGGTTCAGCCATTTCCCGCACAGCCAAGTCCTGCCAGTTCCAGTAAAGCAACTGCTGGCTCTTTGCTGGACCCACGTCATGTTAACAAGAAACCAGAACCATCTCTGTGGGCCCCAATCCCAAAGTGAAGCTGTTTAATACTGTTAAATGTTTTTGTTAAAAAAGAGCCAGCACAAGTTACAAGGTGTTTAAAGAAAGATTGGATGTAGCACTTAGTGCCATGGCCTGGCTGACAAGTGGTGTTAGGTCACAGGTTGGATTTGATGATTCCAAGGTTTTTTCCAACCCAGCCAATTCTGTGATGACTTTGCTGTGGGAGAGCTGAGGATCAGAATTTCCATCAGCAACACAGAAATCCAAGAGAAAGTGAATCTTCTACTGCCAGATTAGAAAGTTTAAAACATTTTTGCGTATAAAGAAAACAAATTTTGGAGTCATTAACATCAAGTGGAGTGGATTTCAAAATGGGTGATTTCCAACAGGGCCTGAACTGAGATACTCCATCCAGTCTGAATCAGAATTTTTAAAGGCCTCATAAGCCAGATATTTTACTTTCCTAAGTGTTAGAAAAGACATGGGAATTGTTATCAAAAGTCTGCTGTGGAGTGGGCAGAGAAAGTTGCATGATTTCCTTAAATATCACCTTCCTAAAGGGTCAGGGGAAGGTGATATTTAGGGAAATATCAGAGGAACTAAAAATACGCAGAGGAAATAAATGTAGGAACATACCATGCCATAGAGGAGATCTAAAGCTCTGAGTCGGATGGACTCATCTTTGTCATCCAAGCACTGGAGAATGAGATCCTTGTGAGACTGAACTGACTTGGGGTGAGTTTTCAGGATTTTGGACATAGCTAACAGTCCCAGGTACTTCACTGTGAAAGACAAAATAAAACTTCTTTCCAAATATAGAAACACTGTTTTGTGCTGAGCATGAAATCTTAAAGCTGGTTTCAGCAGAAGCACTTGGTAGTAAAACCCCTGAACAAAAATCCATGGTGAAGAAAAGCACTTTTGAGAATCACAGACCATGGTCTTTAATTTCATAATCCCATAGACAGACAAGTAATTACATATATAACCCTCATCAGGGTCTTCTGCACCTCAAGTTTTATCATTGATTCAAAGATATGTCTTAAATAAAGAGAAATGCTGGAGTTTGAGAACAGACATCCTGAGGTGAACACAGCTTTATAAGCACTGAAGATTGGTGTGTAACAGTCCTGTTGTCAAGGGGAAAAATTCAGATGCCAGGAAAAAGAGCTGCACAAAAGAAAAATTGCCCAGTATTTTTTGCCACTAAAGTAAGCCAACACTCTTGCAATTTACTATTATGCTTACTCTGCTGAAAATAGCTGTCACTGCTTTCCAAGCAGCCAGTCCATAAAAAGGGAAATCCCAGAGCATGGAAAGAACTGTTTTAGATTTACAAAACCACAAACAGCAGTAATAATTGCTGTCATTTGTTTTTAAAAATATTATTATAAAGAAGTGCTCACCATCAAAAATGATTTCCATATTAAACCCCCCAGCAACTGTTTACAGCACACCAGGCACTACAACCCCTCTGAGGCTGCTGCAGCATCTCCCCAGGGCTTGGGGGCCGACAGCTCCATGAAGACAAGCACCATACTTACAGTTCTGGTCAGAATCTTCTATCAATATCCTCAACTTCTGCACGCAAAGCTGGAAAAAAAGACCACACCATGTTTATTATAGGTCTCAATTAAAATAAGCCTTCATGGAGTTTACTCAATACACAAGGAAGTATCTGACCAAGATCTGAGGCCTCCAGGTGAGAGGGTTTTGTTGCATTAACAGACTTCCAAACAAAAGGAATAACTGTACTGATAGCATGAGATGAATAAAGAGCTGGGAAAACTCTCAAACTCTGCATTTTGGAGTGAATTAGGTAGGAGAAATTATATAGGAAACACTTCAGTCTACAGGATTGCAGAGTGAGAACACTTCAGGGAGCTACTGCTGCAACTTGTGGCAGAGGAACACAATCCCATTTTCCCCAGCCCCTGGGATCCCCCAGCAGAGCAGAACAAACAAACCCCAAACACAGGGACCCACCTGGATGCTGGCGCTGTGGTTGGGCATCCCCGAGGACAGAGAGATCAGAACTGAAACAAAAGCACAAATTCCACTCAGAATTTCTGTGCTGGGAGTGACTGCAAATACAACACCTGATAGCCCACACCTAGCTCAGCTCTCAGGGAGATGTGCTAGATTGTTGTTTGTCTGTTTGCCTGGACTTCTGGGGGTCTGGAGGGAGGAGAGGAAGCTGTGACATGAACTTATAGTTTCATATATTGTAACAGTAATAATAAGAGGGCAGGAAAAAAGTGTAAAGGTGAAACAGCTGCAAAAGCTGGGTCAAAGTTGCTCTTCTTCGCTCCCACTAAGGTTTATTTCACTGACATTACGTAGCAGTCAAGGCTGTTAATATGTCAGCAGCTGCTGTACAGCTGAATTTTTAATTTGCACTTTCCTAATGCAATGTGATGCAGCAATGGATCCTGGAGCTTAATGTGATTAAATTGGAACTTTAATCAAGCCAGCCATTGTTGATTACACAGTACACTTGAAAGCTCTGGCAGCACATAACCTCACTGCAGAAAAGGTGGGCTCACCCTGCTAACTGCTGCTGGCACAGCACAGCCAAGCCAAGCCCAGTTGTGCCTGAGCAGGTGCCATGCGCTGCCCTCTGTCCCTGCAGGGAAGCTGTGCTGGACACTGTCACTTCCAGAGCTGGCAGTGCCAGCTGCTCCTCTGCTGTTTCAGGGCTCATTTGCTGACTCTGAGTCTGCCATCACCATCCCTGAGGTGTCCTGGGTGGGTGAATTCCCTCTCCAGCGACAGCATGACCTCACTGGATGTCAGTGAAGGTCACTCTCATCCACAATGGAATTACTCTGTGTTATTTTCCCTCCCATCGTGACTCCTCATCTCCCTGAAGGAATACACAGTGAGTGACAGATCCCTCTTCCCTCTCTGAACTGACCCAGCACAGCAAGTTCTGCACCATTATCCAAAGTACCCACAGGAGACAGACAGACCAACTGTGAATGTCAACAACCCTCTGCTCCACACTCTGATAGGAAAAGTGCCAAGCCTGAGCTGCAATAATGTGTTACCCCTTTTTGCCTTTGTTTTCTCTCACCCTTTGAGTTATGGAGTTCATATCTCTTCCCCAGAAACTGAAACTGCCAATCAGCAACTCAAATTGCCTCCTCTAAGGAATTACACCCCATTTTTAAACTGCAAAGTTGCAAAATTAAAAAAAAAAAAAGTCAGATCCGTCATCACTTAAGAAAACTTGGCAAAGAGACATTACTCTTGTTTTAATTGTATTGCTGCTGGTATATTTTTTGTAGCTGTAGCAACATTTAGGATCTGGCATATAAATCTCATTGTCTGTACTTGGTTTCAGCCTCCAGCAGACACAACACAGCTGTAGTGACTGTGCCTCACCCACTGACAACAAAGCATTTCAGCCCCACAGTAACACAAAGTTTGCCAGGAGATTTACTGCATTAAAAATACATTAAGTTAGAGAAAAAAAAGGTTTACAGATGGTGTTAGTTGATGACAAAGTTCATCACGTTTTTTCCCCTAGGTTCCAAGTTTCAGTTCTCACCTGCTATTACTGTGTTCACACATTCATATAAGAGAGACATGGCAGAGGTGCTGAAACAGAAATCAAGTATATTAAATAAGGAATAAACCAGCACATTTTGAAGAGCTGTCAGCACTATCTTGGAGCTAGTTATCACCTTGAACTTCACAAGACATTGTCAATATTCTGCTCCATATCCCTTCAAACAGATTAAATGATTCTCACTTAAAAAGTGTTGGGGGTAGGAATTTTTAAACAAATGTTTAAAAACTCAAAAATCTTCAAGGAAAAGCAGCAAGTAAGAGCACTGTAACACAAAGAATACGGAAGGAAGTGGTTACTCAAACGCCAGCACCAGTCAGAAAATACTGAAGTAATCTTGCCCAAGAATCAAATTAAATTCTCTGCTCAAGGTCAAAAATTCATGACGAGGCAGATGGAGAAGCTCAAGTCTCTCTCCAAGCAAGTGAGTCACAGCCCGGCAGCAGAGGCTTGGGATGCAGGGACACACTTCCCATCCTTGGAAGTCAGCAACTCGATTTCCAGTGTCTGATTTCCCCCAAAACTCAAATTCAATGCTGCTTGTACCAGCTGAACACACAGACAGTGCAGTTCTGAGAACTGCAGACTTCCTTACAAAGCCTGATCTGTACAAGAGGGAAACAGGAACGTCCCAAGCCCCAAAGGAGCAGGCTCCAAGGGCAGGGTACAAGAGAAGGAGCACAGCTCCAAGGCAGTGGCACAGCAATGCCCTGAGGGTCAGCCTGGGATGCTGAGAACCAAGACCAACTCTTCTGCTCCCTGGGCATTTTGTGAGACAGCTCAGAGATAGGATTGTCCATCTTCCTGCTTTTTCTGGTGGGTTCTATCTATTTGTTACTGCTGACAACTCCATGGAGGTAACCTGAATGCTGATCTGCTCTGAGCCTGTCTTCAAGGGATATGAGGATGGACAGAAATCACCTGGCCAGAGCTGCTCTCAAGGCTACACAGATAGCTGCTTCAAACCTTGCTCTGTCACATGAAAAGAAATAAACTTTTTCATTCAACAACTCCTGCAGAAGATCACACTTCCTCTTCATAACTGGGAGAATCCATGTATTCCCTCCAAGGCATCTATTTCCTGATTTCAGTTCAGAATTAGAACCACTACACCACCACAAATCAGCATTAACAAGGGACAAGAAAAAACTTCAACTTTATTTAATCTACATTTAGAACACATATATTATAAGAACCTCTTTCAAAACACATCTGAGCTGCGAAATGCAGGAGAAAGGGTTTTAATGTATTCCTTGTCACACTGCTTTGATGGGTAAGGCACTCCGAAAAGTCAGGAATCAAATTTGTGAGGTGAACAGGAGAGGCAAATACCCAGCTGAGCCTTTTTTAAGCTAGAGTTTTTATACATAGTCCACAGTCAGCTCTGGCTTGAAATGCAGTGAAAGGAAAGCAAATTGCTCCAATTTTCATGCATCCTTTGGAGGAATTCATGCTGACAGTCAGACACCCAGAGACTTTTCTTGAAGGTACTTTACCTCACTCAGGTTTTTCAGAAACAACCCTGATCTAAGATTATCTTTTGATACTTGAAGCCAATATACCAGAAGTCAAGGAAAAGTTATAAAATGCATCCTCACCCCAGCTACTGACCCACCCACCAGGTCCTTCCCCAGTCCTGAGTGAACAAGGCAGGATCTGTCACACATACCTGTGGATGAGGTTGGTCAGGGGCTCAATCAGTTTCTTTCCCAGTCTTGGTTCTAATGGAGTAAGAGCACCAAACTATTCAAAGAGAAGAAAAGTGAGTTAATAGCTGCTTTTCAACAGCTTCAAAATATTATGTAAATTACAGCTCACTGTATTTAAACCAAGCTATATTAACATATTTTTCTCTTTGGTTACATTCACAAACATTAGAAGATACTCTTGGTTTCTTTTTATTCATATTGAATGGTAACTATGCCTCCCAGCAAGAAATCCATTTTAACACCCAAAGTAATTAATGAGAACCCTAATCCTGTAAACAAAAAAGCAGAATACTTGCCAGTTTTATAATTTTAATGAGAACCCAATTATTGGTTGATGATGTCATCAACTTGAAGAAGAGCGGAGCAAGGGAAAGGTAATTTTTGGGATTGCGTCGAGCCAGCTCACAAATAACATTTACTGCAGCAGACTGCACACCTGGGGAAAACAAGTGGGAGAAGCACAAATCCCATCAATGCCTTCCTTGTAATTGAAGTTTCAGCTGCAGAACCCCTACAGCAAAAGCAGCTGAAGCCTCAGACCTGTGTGACCAATTGTTTGGCCTCATTTCCAACCCTGAGGCAGTCAAGTAAATACAGGGATGCAAAAGCAAACTGAGAAAGGGTTTTATTTAATTCTGGCTATTTCTAATATAGCAGCAAGCCAGGTATCTTCTTTGGGTCCAGCATGACAAAAAACAGCACACTGCCACATCCTGCCCTGGACTGTGGAGGGCTGACTGTGGGACACAAAACACAATCAAGAATCATCCACCAGAAAGTTTCCAATCACTCTTGACTTCCCTGATATGTATTATTTAAAAATGTTTAGATATAAACCAAAAATAATTCCTTAAACAATCTGACTGAACACATTCACTCCCTTCTCATTGCTCAGCCTCTTACATGGGTTCTTGTCAGTTTGGAAAGTTTTAATCTAGAAAGGCTGGGTGTCTTAGCAGAGATCAATCCTTCTCTCCACAAAGCATAACAGGCAATTTCTTCCTCTCTCTGCATGTGAGGGATTTTTTTTCTTTAATAACATTGTCCCTGGAAGATGAATATTCCATGCCCACAATAAAACAGTCCAGGAAATGCAATTAAATTTCTCTCTGTAATTGCAGATACAAATCAAGTGGAGATCAGATACACATCACACACAGAATTCCTAAAACAAATGTTTTGGTGCAGTGAGGGAACACCAGCAACTCCTGAAGACTGAGCAAAAATGTGAATATGATAGAGATCAATTGCAGATTTCCTGTACTGCCGCTGACGTGACTGACACAGGGGATTAGTGTATTAAAAATACACTAAGGGATGTTAAATCATTAAGCGCGTCCACTGCAAGTCAATAGCTGCAACTTACTAACAAAGCACAGGAAGTAACAAATCCAGACCCCCAAACCCTGAAATCCAACTGAAGTATCTTCACTAGCCAAGTTCAGTAAGCAACAAATCAGGAAACTTTAAGCTGCTTTGTCCATTAAGGTTTAACCCTTTGATAGATTTTCAGCAGCTCTATGTTTGAAGAAACAGATATTTTAAAGAACATATTTTTAATATGGCAACACTTGTCAAAATTCTCCTATGCTCACCTACCCTGAAACAGGTGAGTCAGTGCCCAAAAGGTGATTACAGCATTTTTCATGTATTCTTTTCTCCACAAGCTCTACAAGCAAATGGACCTCCACGTGTGGGAGCAGAAGGATTTCACTAAAATCCACTCACCGGGATCTGGATCTTCAAGTTTCTCTTTAAGGCGAGGAAATGCAGGACGGAGGGACTCTGGGTACTTCAAAAAAACTTTGTACATGATTAACACTGCCTTCTTCCTGATGTAAGGCTTTGTGTGAGACATCTGTTAACAAAACAACTGCAGTCAGGCTCTGAGCACATCTGTGTTTCCAGAGCTCCTGTGCTCACACTCCTGTCACCAAAGCTCTTCCTGGGAGACTCAACTGCTTTTTGAAAACTCAGCTTTGAGGCAAGAGAAAAATACTGTTGTTTATCACCAAAACTAATGAACGTATTTCTAAGTGATCCTCTTGATCTAACTAAGGTGTGTAAAAGCTCCCCACAATCCCCATAAAAATGAAGAAGCAGTTTTCACAAATTTAGTTGCATCTAAATTTAAGATATTTACCAGATTTGAATAACTTTATTTCAACCTTATCAACTCACCAATGTCATGATGTCATTTGCCAAGTCCCTGGCAAGATCTGGAGTAACAAAACAGGACAAGCCAGTAAGTGCAACTCCAGTATCATACTGGTTAGGGCTACTCAGATCCTAAAAAAAGAGAAACACGCTCAAAAATTTAAAATCACACAGGATATCAAGAAGCAACTTCCTCAAACTAATTTTATTCATTCAAATAAATGAAGCAGAACTTCTGCTTCATGGGAATTGTCATGGTTTGAATGGAATATTTATGTATCAACTACTAACACCTGCTAAAGTATAGCCAGTCCAGGGTTTAATAATGGGCACAAGGAATCATAATTAAACAAGGATGGATGACTGCAACACAAAAGCAATCAGAGAGATTGCATCTTGGTGGAGTTTTGGGAATGGAAATAGTTTTAAAACATTCTTTACAGGATCACAAACATATTTAAAGTCCTAAAAAACTGGTAGTAAACACCAACCCTGCTCACTCCAATTCCAAGTGACATCAACTTCACTGGGAACAAGCACCCTTGGTGAGTGCTGTCCCAGCTTAATCTAGTAGGGAAATGAGATTATTCTTCTTCTGAGCTGCTGGCAGCACCACAACTTCCAGTCCACAAAGACAGGACACAAGTTATGTGTGGAACACATTTACTGGTGAAGTTTCCTTGGATCTATCTGTAGTCAGTATCCTGCTCAGCCCTCCATAGTCCTTCAGGTCTTTCTAAACTTAAATCACTTATCCATACTAAAATTAATCCCTAAGTATGTTCAAGTATAGACTATAAATTGTGTATCAGGAGACACAAACATGAGCAGCTGCACAGAATATTCCCACATGGACTGCTGAATTAAGAGTCCAGATTCACATGGACACTGAAGCTGCTTCAGAAGAGCTAAACATAGTCAGGCCTTTGGGATTCTGTGCCATTTGCATCTCATTTAAAAACCTGCTGCAGGTGGTGAGAAATTAGAGTCTAGTTTAAGAATAATGCAATCTACTTCTTAAGGAGCAAAAAAACTGCAATTCACTCTGGCTTTAATGCATTTTGAGAACTGATAAATTCTTCAAATCTCAAGTTGTTGGATCAATAAAACATGAAAAGGCATAAAGAAAGATGCTTTTAAGTAAGAAATTGGGCACAAAGCAGAAGTAACCAGTAACTGACTGAAATTCAGTGAAATAGAGTGTCCATAATAAAGACAATAGATATTCACAGTGAGCACAGAATAGTTCAAAAGATAAAGGGAAAAGCACTAGTTCTTTAGGGAAGATACTTGATAACATCCCACTGTTCTTTTTAAGCAAGAAAAACACATTTTGATTCCTCAGATGGTAAAAATGTAGGCACATCTTATACTGGATCAGTCAAGTTTTAAAGCAGTGGTACTTAAAGAGCCCACACAAGTAGAAATGTGGAGCCATGACACTCCTGAGCCACTGCTTCAGGAATGGGGACATTTTTCCTGCCTGTTACATTCTTATAAGCACTGCCTAGAGAGGAGCAAAGTTATTTCTGTCACCATTCTCTGTGCTGAACAAACACAGAGCTGTATGAGACAGCAAAGGGAGGGCTGTGCACAGCTCCTGAGTGTTTCAATTAATCCCCCAGTTTGGGGAATAACAGGAGACTGCAAATCAAGAATTCTACTTAAACACCTCTATATTTCTGGTGGAGAAATACTTGATACAGATGTAAAAGTACAAGTAAGGAGAGAGTGCAAGAAAAAAATGAAGAACTGCACGTTTACCTTTCGGATCTGATTAGTTGTCAGCATGATGACATCAGTCCCTTCATGAAAGCACTGGGAAGCAGCCAGGTAACCAATGCGCTGGGAAAAGGCAAGGAGGAAAACAAGGCTTGTTTTTAAAGTCAATTTAGACAATGTTTAGGTGGAAAACAACTGAAGGCTTTATAAGCAATATTAAAAAGATGAATGAGTAGGTTTGTACAACAGAAGAGGCATGAGAGGGTTCTCTAGAAAAGGGGGTTAAGACCACCTTCACCTTCTGTATTTTGTTACAACACAGTTCAGTGACCACAAAGCTGCAGAAATAAGGTAGGATTGTCTACTACACTAATTTTGTCTGTGTTGACTCCTGAGTTTCAGGTATAAAGCTCCAAATCATTCCTTAGGAAGTAAAATTCCACCCTGCTTGGTGAAAAAGGTCTGCAACAGAACACGAAACAAATCTTTCAAGAAAAATTATAAAACCATTACAAAATAAAAATTGCCTAGTACCAGGATTCTCAGGTAGTCGTCACATAAAAATACCCTGGCTCTTCACAAAAGGTATCTGACATGATTGGCCAGGAGAGCTGCATTTACAGAGATCTCACCTTGAATGTAAACTTGGAAGCACTCATAACTTCAATAATGTTGAAAGCAGCCCAGCTGATGTCGTAGCCCAGCATCTGCAACTGTGAGCAGAGAAGCCAAGATAAACTTCTGAAATAAGAGACTCAAGAAAATAGATCAAGACACCTCCCAAAATTTAAGGTGCAACAGGAGTCTGAAAATGATACTGTAAGACATTACAGGTTTATGAGCAGTGTTACACTGCACCACTGACAGTAAGTGAAAGACATCACAAGTTTTAAACAGTTTGCATTAGTTCCAGATGGCCCAGAGCAGCTGTGGCTGCCCCTGGATCCCTGGCAGTGTCCAAGGTCAGGCTGGGCAGGGCTTGGAGCAGCCTGGGACATGGCAGGAGGTGGCACTGGATGAGCTTTAAGATCCCTTCAAATATAAATAATTCTGTGATTCTGTGATATGCAGTTACATAAGCATTTTTGTGAAAGGTTTTCCTCCTGATTTTTTTAATACAAACCATAAGAGAACCACTAAAAGAATTCTTTACCAATATTTCTGTCTTCTCCTTGACAACAAAGGACTGAGCAAAGAGAAACAAACCCAGTTTCAAAGTGCTCATGTCACTATGTCGTAAGAACCCATCCGGTTGAAAACAATTTATTTTAACTTGTTTGTTTTAAATGAGATTTTCTTCCTGACCCATCACAGTAAAATCCAATTGTACCAATCAGAGCAGGAATGTGCAGCCTCTGACGTCAGAGCTGAGGGAGAGCTGTCCACACAGCCTGCACTTAAGAGCAGTCTAGGGAGAGCAGGAACCCAGACCCAAGGCTGGCTCCAAATCAGCAGGAAAGAACAAAATCCAGCTGCAATTGCATGGGGTCCCAGCAAGGCACTTACATAGGTCAGTTTGCACACTGCATTTGCCTTCACTGCGATGTTGTCCTGCTTCAGCTCCTGCTTGATCTCGTCAATGCACTGCGAGATGTATTTTGCCTGAGGAAAACAAACAAAAAAAAAATTTGACTCCTTTACCAGTTTCTCAAGTTTCCAGCACGCTGGTGGGGAGAAACAGCAGAGCTCAGCATTTGCAAGCACCAGTCTTTCACACATATACACACACAATATTTAGTAAGCCCTTAATTCTGACAGAATTACTTATTAAAAAGAACCACCACAATTCCGTTACAAAACCAAACATATGAGATGTTCCTTTGGTGGTTGTCCCTTCTGCCTCTCCCTCACAATTACACCACTCACTCCAACGCTCTAGATTCAAAAATCTGCCAACATGAAGTTGTTCAATGGAGACTGAGCAGGCAGAGGTCTGAACAAAACCAGAGCTGCCATTGTTAGAAAGCTCAGTGCCCCCAGAGGGATGTCACCCGCTCCTTACACGACAAGGAGAAGCTGTCAAACACTTAACAGCCCACAAATGAACGGTGACTGATGAAAACGAGCTGAGCTACCCCTCTTTTGGACATGCTGCCAAGGATGACACGGTGGGTGTGCACCCACAACGCTCCCCCTGCCTGAAGGGACACAGCACAAGGCTTGGATGGGACACAGGTGCTTCCTGGATGCCCCCACCATGGAAAGTTCCATGGAAAGTCAGGAACCCCTCTCTGGTTCTCAACTCACATAAGCCCTTTTGCCATTTACACATTTTAATAAATAACAGTTATTTGTATGAATTTCTCAGCAATTCAAAGAGCCAAATGTCACAATGTTTACATTTAAATATTGGTGCTTCACATCTTTCCAAGCAATCACATCTGTGCTTGTGGGAAGGATGTGGCAAACATGTGATTTAAAATTATCTGTACAGATTTTACTTTATAAGCAGAATTTGCTCAGCCAAAGATTCTTCCAGTTCACAATTAATTATTATTTAAGTACTGAAGGCATCTGCTACAGGAATCATGAAAATTTAAAGGCAAAGAAATAATCTCTTTTCAAAGCCATGCATGCAGCAGGGTATTTCACATTCCTAACTGCCAGAGGAACCAGGTCAGAACCTGATCACCTAATCCCTGCCTGAACACCTCCACCTTCCTCCAAAATTATATTTTCAGCATAGAAGCCTACTGGCCTGACTTTAATCAACCTTTTTTCCCCTTTACACTAATTTTTGTGTATTAATGCAACCATATTTTAGTCTTTTACAAATATCCTGGAGTGACACTCATTATTCAAGTCACAAAAGTTTGCTGCTGGAAATGGTGGGTGGAGAATGGATGGAGAGCAACCCTGAGGAGAAGGATTTGGGGGTGTTGGTGGGTGAGAGGCCATGGGCACTGAGGCCAGAAACCCCCCCTGTGCTGGGCTGAGCCCCCAGCGTGGGCAGCAGGGGAGGGGGGGATTCTGCCCCTCTGCCCCGCTCAGGTGAGACCCCACCTGCAGAGCTGCCCCAGCCCTGGCAACAACATCAGGAGGACGTGGAGCTGCTGCAGCCAGTGCAGAGGAGGCCACGGAGATGCTGCCAGGGCTGGAGCCCCTCTGCTCTGGAGCCAGGCTGGGAGAGCTGGGGCTGTTTAGCAGATAAATTAATGAACCAGAAGGAATTTAAGATCATTCGTAAATGCCTGTGTTTGGGACAGAAAGGCTATCCCTACAGTGGGAAGTCTCATGTTAAGGAAGGGCACTGTAAACATCAAACAACTCTTTCCTGGACACAGACCCCTCTGCTCTCCTGGATGCAGGTGAGTGGATTGCACCTGCCAAAACTGGAGACGGCATCATCCCCAAACACTTCACAACGTAGTGACCAGCTGACTTCACCCTGAAGCACATTGGGGATTCTAAACCCTTCACCTGAGAGTAATTCAGGTCCTGACAATTCACATGGGAAGTTCAAACTCTTGAGTATAAACTAAAAAAACCTTCTGAGGGTAGAAAATAAATACTTTATCAAAGATGCTGAAAGACTGACTTACACAACATGCAACTGATCCACAAATGTATTGTACTTGGCCTTGAATATTTTATGCCCACAGAAGAGCATGCTGGAACAATGTCACAGAATCCTTCATGTGTATATCTTGTTGCCACATCCTGGACAGCAAAGCCAATGATGGTTCTCAAGGCAGAAGAACACTGACACACAGGTTCTCAGTCTTTACATCCACAACCAAAAGCCTCGCTTATTTCCCTCTGCAACTATCCCCAAATTATTCAAACATTAGCTCAAGCTTCCTGGCAACCTCTTCAGAGTCGAGCACAAGCCCACTGTGTGAGCAGGTGAGGGGAAAAAAAAATAGAGCACAGGGAAGTTCAGGAGTGCCCAGCCCAGCAGCCAAACACAGGCTCCAGAGTCTCCAGCTCCAACATCCCACAGGCAAATCCCTGCCTACCAGTTAGTCCAGCTGCTGGAAAAGCATATTACAGAACTCAGAATCAGATCTGCAACTGAAAAAAAAAGGGATTAGAGAGAGCAGAAAGAAGTCCTTCCAAAACAGCTGTACTTCAAATCCCAAAACACTCCAAGGAATGAGAGGCACTATATATAGAAAGCTTTACAGGATCAGCAGGTATTAACTTTTCGTTAATCCTGTGGAGCAGCACTGCCGTGAATGAGCAATATGAGGAAAACTGATCTATTCAGCCTCCCTCCTAAATCTGAAAGCCAAGCACCACACCCAGCTGGATGCACTGCCACATTTCACACCCACAGAACTGAGAGGGAGCCCGGAGGTGGGAGCAGATCCTCAGCGAGGCTTTGGCTCCTGGAACACTGACTGGGGCACTGGACATGAGCTGCACCAGAGCACTTCCCACTGACCGACACCCACAGCCTCCAGTGCAGCCCACGAGCTGCTCCACGGGGTCACAGCAACACAGCAAAAGGGACAACAACAACCACTTGATGCAATAAAGAAAGCTGTAGTCACTCAGCAAGACCTAAATATTTGGACGAAAAAAAATCCCTCATATTCACATACTGACACAGCAAAAAAATCTGGGTATCTTGCCCAGCACTGATTATGTTTTTGCATAAACCATTCTAATATAGGAATTTCCTAGTGTGGTAATTAAAATCAAATATTTCCCAGGATATAACCAGCTCCATTTTTCCTTAAATGCTTTTGAGGTCCTATGAATCACAGAATCATTAAGGTTGGAAAAGCCCTCTAGGACCAACAAGTTCAACGGTTGTTAATTCAGCACTGCCCATTCATCACTAAAACACGTCCCCAAATGCCACATGCACACGTTTTTTTGAACACTTCCAGGGATGGTGACTCCACCACTGCCCTGAGCAGCCCTTCCAATGCCTGACCAATGCCTGATGTTTTATGAAGCAATTTTCCCCCAATATCCAATCTAAACACCACCTGGCACAGCTTGAGGATGTTTTTTTCTGTCCTGTCCCTGTTCCTGGGAGCAGACCCCAACTCCCCCCCTGGCTGTCCCCTCCTGTCAGGGAGCTGTGCAGAGCCAGAAGATCCCCCCTGAGCCCCCTTTTCTCTAGGCTGAGCCCCCCCAGCTGCTCCTCATCACACTTGTGCTCTAGTCCCTGCTCTGGACACGCTCCAGGCCCACAATGTCCTTCTTATCATGAGGGGCCCAAACTTGACCCCAGCATTCAAGATGGGGCCTCAGCAGTGCCACACACTCATTTCTGCTCCCAGTATTCATTAGAGTATCAATATATTTCTTAACTTTTAATTCCTTACTATTTCTGTGCCAGTATAACTTGCAGATTTGTGCTGATGGCTCACACATTCTGGCCAGTTGAGTGAGGAGCATTTCTAAGCCCCAGCACTTACAGAGCTGTGCAGGGGCTCTGAGGGTGCCAGGCAATGCCCAGGCAGCCCCTCAGGCAGAGCCATGAGGCACAGGAACATCTCAGGAGGAAGGGTGGGAGCAGGGGCACAGCTGAAGGCTCTGAGAGCAGCAGGCCAAGAGCTGAGGCTCTCTTTCAGTCCTGCTAGGCTGGCAAGTGGGAAAGGAGCCTTCCCTGGGTGGGTGAAAAAGGCTCCTTATTGAAACGCTACAGCAACCACTCTGGTAATTGTTGTGTCTGCAAGGAGCGGTACAGGAACACGCCCGGAGCAGCCCAGCTCAAAGCCAAGTGCTGCAAACGAGCAGCGAGTACAACAAAGCTGTGAGAACAGCACAGCCACAACTGCAATTCTCCAAGTATGGCACCAACGAGATGCTGGAACATTTTATATCCATTAACAAAAGACACAAACTGGTTTTTTAAAACAAGCCCAAAGCCCTCAAGAATTTCAAGATCTCACCTAGAAAATATGTGCATTTAAATGAATGTGAGCAGCTAAAATGAGAAAGAAGGCATCATGAATCAAAGACACAGTCCCTTTGAAATGGAAGGAGGACAGGGAGAGTGGGTCATGGTAATAAGCCAAAAATGTAATTCTATAGGATTTTTCATTTCCCAGCCAAGTTTTTTGACTCACCTTTGAAAAACACTAAAGCTTTACTCCAAGCCAACACAGAACTTGGGGTTTGCTGACAACTTCAGAGATACTCACAAAAGACTTATCTTTCTCAAGCAAGCAGTATGTCAAGTTAAAAAACAAAACAAAACACTAATCTGTACAATAATTACATTACTAAGAAATGTGATTCTACATGCCATACTTTCTTTCATTACCTGACAGGAACACAGTAATGATTGAGATGGAGATCACTGCAGAACCTCTACACTAAATTTCATCATGTAAACTCCTCATTTCCAGTAGCCTTTAAGAATCTGTATTTTTATCTCAGGCATAAGCCACCTTCTAAACCCAAGAGAAGGCAAACTCACATTCCTACCACTTTGGGTTGCAGCCCAGCAAACCAAACGCACTTGATTTGAGATTCAAACCTGTCACTGCAACATCCAAGTGCTTCCATCCAGATGAAAGAGCAAAATATCAGTGAACATTAGTTCCTATTTCTCTTGTGCTTCCAGGATTAAATACAGTATTTTAAGGAAAGAATTACTAACAGTGAATGCTACAAGGAACAAGATATTTTCTGATATGTCACCATGGTAAATCAGAAACATCTGAAATACTTAAAACATAAAAAGAGGTAAGCACAAAATGTAACATTTCATCTGTCTTAAGCACTGTAGGATTTATCAGTTTTTGGTAGGACCTTGAGAAGAACTCTGTGAGATCACGCTGAGCTCAAGCACATGATGGTCTCACATGAGAGGAAGATGCCCACTGCTGCAACTCCCCAACATGACCACGATGCTCAACACCAAAGGCAGTCACACCACAGGACACCTTGTGGAGGTGAAGGAACTTTCAGATCTGCTTGTGCTTCAGGCAGCAGATCCCAGTCCCAGCACAGATCATCTGCCAGTTCCTGACTCGGAAGGAAGGCTGGGAAGAAATATTTATCACTTGCCAGGCTTCTTCTCAAACCCCCAGAAGCAGAACTTGATGTTAAACACCACTGAACCAGTCAGAGAACACTGCAGCACCTGGGTTTGCAGCACCTGGACACATTCTACCATGACAGCAGGGAATGAATCAACTGAAGTAACAGACAAGGGCATTAAAGAGCAAAATGTGCTGCTTTCTACTGACTTGGACACAGCATTAGAGATCAACATATTACACATTAATTCCCATAAAAATACTATGTTTCCCTACTGTAGAAAGAGCTATTTGAGATAAATAACAGGATCTTTTGTTAGGGCTACTCCATGGCTGGACAGAAGGAATCCCAAGGCACGTGCTCCCACACATGCTCCTCACAAGTAACTTCACCAAAACCACGGCAAAGCAGCTGAGCACAGAGCAGAGGATCAGCAGGGAGTGGGAAGCTGCACAACGTTCATCTCGATGGCTCTGCAGCAGCCCAAGTCCAGCAGTGCAGAGGGCCCTCAGCTGTAATAAAAGGCTCAGCAAACTGAAAGGCATTTTCATAAAGCCAAGTTTATCTTTCACTCAGCTGTTGATAACAGCATTGCTGTACATGTTTTAACATGCCTTAGTTTTGTCCTTGCTACCCAGCTTTCCAGGGATTTATTGGCTCATCCTGAGGTAGGCAAAAGATCCCAGTTCTGTTCTGAGTGACACCACCAGAGGCACAAGGTTCTGCTGGTTCATTTGCAGCAGATATCCATATTATTTATCAGAAACACGATCCATTACCCACCACCCCCTTGTCTGGTACAAGCACAGTGAGATCACAAGACTCCTTGGCCAAACAGCAAGAGGAAGGAATGCAAAAAGTCAGTTTAGAGTTTTTTCTTTTGTTAATGTTTGCTGAAGTTACACACACCAAATGAAATCCGGCATGATGCATGCACACATCCATCCTAATGTGACTCATAAGCCAATTAAAACCTTTGAACCTTATTCTAAAAATTCAGAGAAATGTTATCTAAAAAGTACTGTGCACCAGTTTCAGGGCAGATACCCAACCCCAGACCAACCACTAGAGCCCCTTAAGGTATTGCAGAAAAGCACACAGGATCTTGAACAGGTTTGTAACACAAAGATTGGGTTTCAGGAAAGAAACAGCTGTAGACTTGCAGCTGCTTGTCCAAAGTGACTCCAAGCACCTGCAGCATCCCTCCAAGCACTGGGGTGTTCTGGCAGTCTCCCATGGACAGCTCCTCTTTGCTGGTTTACTCAAAGACAATTCAGGATTTCACACTGAAATGCCCACAGAAGGGCACTGATTCAGGAAGCTAGAGCTACTTGAGCCATCCTGGCCCCTCCCAGTTGGGCAAGGCCATGAGCACTGCTGGCACCTTGGGAAGCAGGAAAGTGGCAATCAGCAAGCCCCAAACATCAAATCAGTAAGCAGGCAGCAGCAGTGAGGGTCTAGAGATGTCCCTTAATTATCTCCAGTCTGATCAGTCCCTTAACATAAGCACATCTCCAGTCTGATCACAGTATTTGTTAATTTAATTGCACAGCAATTAAACAATCCTCAGGGGTCTGTGCTGTCTAAACCCTATCTGAGCAGACAACTTTTAAGCCTGGAGAAATGCATCAGATAAAAGTGCTCCTTGCAAATACAAGATGTACCCAAAGTTTTATTTTTACATTACTGTGCAAAAACTATGCAAGTGTTTTTACAGTAGATTTTTCAGCTTGCTGGTTCCAGACATCTCTGCAGTTTCAGGGTCTGATAAAGGCAGGCTTCATTAAAGCACGTGCTTTGCTGGATGCATAGGAAACAGTCACTTCCTCCTAAGGAACTGAAGTAGCTATTGTTGCTGAGACTCAGATGACTGAAGTAGTTCTGGGATAAACCAAAAAAAGATGCTTAATGACGTGTTAATACCAAATAAAAATGTAACACTGAAAATACTACAAAGCTCTAACACTGATTCATGCACAGCTGTGAGTAATTTGCAGCTATGGAAAGGTAAGGAGGACAGTGAAGAAAGATGGTCCATGGCCATTCCTGACTTCTTAAAATCAGCAGAATATTTGTGTAATTAAAGTAAGTTTGTTCACCTCCTCCCTGCTGTACAATCACACCACTCACACTAAACAAACATTCACTCTTAAGGCTGAAGCTGATTAAAACAGTGATCCACTTGGGGCAATATATTTTACACAGTTTTACCACAAAGACTGAGCCAACCAGAACAAAGTTTCAACATTCCCACATCGACACCTCCCTCCATTTATACATCTCTCAACACGGGAATTTCTCAGCAGAAGTTGTCAGGTTTGAACACCTAGGTCATCATGGAAATAACAATAAAAAAGAAACAGCTAAACCAAAAAGCAGCACTCAACTATGGGGTTTACAAAGTGACTGCGTAGCCTGCTGGGCAGCGACTGAGGGGGAGCTGGCAGGAACCAAACATTCCCAATACCCAGTTACACTGAGGATTCAACAGGGCTCACTTATTTCAGTCACTCTGAACATTTGTTTCTTATTTAAAAAAACTCACTCAGCCACCTTTCTGAGCTACTAACACTATCACCAACAACATTATTTTCTGCAACTTTTACCCCATTCAAGTATTTTTATGCTTCCTGATACCTGGATTTTAGCAGACTCCCCTTATATGATGAAGCATTTCAATTTCTCAGCGTGAACAATCAGCAGTTTTTAATAACACAAATGTTCCCTTGTAACTGGTCCCATGGCTCAGTTCTCCCTGGTGCCTGTCATGTAGTGCTGCCCTTCACAGGGGCAGCAGGAACGGGATGTACTCACAAGCACACTTCCAAGTGAAAAACCTAAAGGTGCTGTCTGTACACAAATGTAACCACTAACCCACACTGTGGAGGAAGAGGTTTTCAGTCACTTTCAGGGACATTGATAGCAAGAAACCACAAAAAATCCCATTTTCAGCACTCAGCACCAGGACAAAGATCTGCATCAAAAAGCCTCAAATAAACAACTCTCTGCAGTTGATCACAGTGCAGAAATGTAATTTGTATCCGTATTTCACTTGGATTTTTCTGGCTGTTTTTCCCCTGGCCTCACTAAAGGTACAGTGGATGGTCACTCTATTTCTTAGGTACCAGACAGCTCTTTCTGTCCCCTGGACCTGCCTGGGCACAATATTTACTTCCAGATGTGCCAGTGCAGATCTGCCTGGAGCATTTCAAACCTCAGCAGAGACAGCTATAAAATGATCAGGACTGGGAACAAAGCTATTATCCCCACTTATGCCAAGCCAATTAAGCAATATTTAATACAGGAGAAAGCAAGAAGCTATTGAAAGGCAGCACTAATGCAAAGCCTCAGCTGCTCCTGCCTGTAATCACAGGAGAACAAGCCCACATCTTGGCTCGTGTTCCATGCTCCAGGCCCTCTGTGTCCGTGACACAGCAGGTATGGCAGGACACTGCCACGCTGGGCCTTGCAGGCCAGTCCCAGACTGGTTTCTCACCAAGTGCTGTGAGGCCCTTATCCAACCCTCTTTGTGCATTGTTTCTGTTTCCGACTTTGTCTTTTGCAGTGATTCACACATGCGAAGAATTAACAATAGCAACTCTAGATGCACTTGGAAGTGGGTGGAATAATGAGCTGCCTTCAAAGATACCAACACGTATATGACACACAGTAACTGATGGAGCAGCAGTGTCTGAAAGAGCTGTCTGTCATCAATGAAGTGCGCTGCCCGGCAGTTGGTCTGTTCTTTCAGGCACCAACAAGCTGTTAAGCATTCCTCAAAATTCCCTGATTCTGTTCCATCCCACATCCTTTACCATCAAATACTAATACTGCACCGGTGGCTGAGGCCAGGCTGTCAGAAGCCACAGCACGAGAAGGCCTTCAGCCTCGCTGAGGACAGGCTGAGCCCAGAAGAGTCTGTGATGTTAAAAGATTCCTCAAAACTCCCCACACCATTGTTTCATCTGAAAACATGTCCAAGAAATCAGCAGTGGAACACAGCGGCCCTTTATTTAGAGTGAAAAAGCTTTTTTAACAATCCAAGTGCCCTGTCCTCAGGTAACACTCAGCAAGCAGCAAGAAGCTGCTGCCAGGTAGGAAAGCCCAGGCTGACAGTAAAACACATTTCACAGCATGACACACAATGCTCCTCCCATTTAGCATTATATTAGTAACTGAAGTCATTTTCTTTTTCCCAGCTGGCAGCACTGATTGCTCCTTTCACTCTTCCAAAACAGCTGAAGTGTAAACCAGCAATGAGATACTTATCACCCAACACCACAGACAGGAAAACGTGAATGTTTCAATGTGATTTTTCCTGAAAGTATCGATTACCAAAACCACAAAGGGTTAATCCTAGCACACACAGCAGAGTTTGAGAAAAGAAGGGGACACTTTTCTCATGTTATAAGAGAAGTGCACAGATATTTTGTATAGGACATTTTTTAATCCCTTCTCCCTCCTTAAGTGTCCTGCAGCAAATCAAAGACACCTGAAACAGAGGGCTACTATCTGAATGAGCCTAAGCACACTCATTAATATCTGTTTCTGTTACTTCATAATTTCAGTTTTATAAAGGAACATCTCACATCAGCATCTGACAGGAGCTTCCTTGTTGGGAAAAATAAACTTAACCGTGAATGAAAAACACTGTGCGAGGGCCAAACAGCAAAGAATTATCCTATCCCTTATTACACATTTAGGAGAACAGATATAATTTCTCAGTTTGGACTATCTTGGCAAAAATCCAGTAAAACTGAACAGCCTATGGTACAAGCATTCCTCTCCTGAGCACATTGTGGAGCAGAACTCGAAGCAGTAGGCACAAAGTGGGAGCAGTTACTCCAGGGCGTACAGAACCACGTCATAACTGCTGAAAACCACCACTTTCATCAGCAAAAGCATTGCTTTTCCAAATGAAAGGGAGAGAATGAGGTATTGGAAGTGAAAAGTCAGGAAAAAGCAGGATAAGTTTGGTTGGCTTTGAACTGGTGCTGGGAAACCACAGGGACTAAAGCATCTGTTGGAAAGTAAACACAGTGTCAGACCTGGAAGGAGCTAATGCTGTTCTGCCACCTCACTCCCTGCACTCAGCGCTCACCCTGCAGCAGCACGAGCAGCTCCAGTACTCCCTACAACACTGCAAACGGACAGGGTAAATCCGCACAGAGCAGTGACTGTGTCAACCACCTCCTCTCTCCTGCCTCGAATCCTTAGGGAAGCCCATCCCTTCAGTTTCAGTGTTTAAACTCCAAATAAATGGGTCACACAAAGGAAATGCTTCGGACAGGGAATTCACATGCTGCAGAGAGGCTGTAAGGGCCAGCAGCCTCCAGCACTCTCAGCGCCTCTAACGAGCTGAGGAGCACACAAAACTTAGCAATAAAGAGATGTGGCCTTCCCTGACTTCAGGACACCTTGGGGTGGGAGATTCGGGGTCACAGCAACACAGGACAGAACACCAACCCGTCAAGCAAGAAATAGTGGGGCTGTCAAAGAACAGCCTTGAGAAACCCCCAGTGAACTGGCACAGCCTCGAGTGGCTGTGAAATACCAGACATCCCCACGAGGCACCTGGGGAAGGAGGGGAAAGGAATAAACCTTTCCATCTCAGATCCACCGGGACAGACTGCCCAGAGACATGAGAGAATAAGAGACAGCAGATTTTTCCATGTGATTAAATTCCAAAACACAAAACCCAAGACATGTAAATAAACTAACCTCCTGCAAAAAGCACAAGTAAATCAGAAGTCAAAACGACAATCTTGCCTCCATTTCTCTCTGTATCACTGCTATTTAACAACCACAGTAGATCCTTTCCAGAAACAACTCTTCCTGGAGAAACTCCTGTTGAGCCAAGACCAACAGCCAATATTCTCCCCACAAAAGCACTGTTTGTTTTAAACAAATTTGCATTTCTGAACAGGACAGAATGTCTGTTTTAGGCTTAGATACTTACCTTGAGACACACAAATGTTGGTTGAACTACAGAACTGGAGCAACATTTAACAGATACCATGAACAATGGAAGCACTGTAGGGAAAAGAGGAAGAATTTCTGCAGCTACTTCCTCTAAAACAGCATTCTGATTTTGTAACATCACCTGAAAATTAGCCAATGTCCCTGGCCATTGCCTGGAAAGCACTGAATCCACACCCAAAAGCTCAACAGCAGGTTTTCAGCTCTCTCCAGCTGAGCCAGGAAAAGACACAGTCCTGCACTGGTTGCAGCCACTCTCTAGAAGAAAAATGTTTGAAGAATTCCAAACACACACGTTTTACCAGTGCAATCTCTTAATCACCTGAACACACCCTGGTTTGGGTTTTAATTCTTAGAATTAAAATGCTGTGCTCATGAGGATATTAAAATGAATTAACCCTATAGTTATCTATTTCAAAATCTCCCCATTAGTACTCTAAACTGAAGAGTTTAAAATCCCATCATGCTGCAGCCCAGCTGTTGTAAGAGACAACACATTGTTTCAGCCTCATTGAATCCCAGAGTGTGCACATGCCCGAGTACCAGCTTCCAAAAAGTACAGAGCCCTACAAAACTGTCCAAGGAGGGATTTTTCTAACTCCAAAGGGCATCAAAGCCAAAACATTTGAACCATTTCTTCCCATAGACTGAGAAAAGCTCGGTGTGGTTTGCAATTATCTTTATGAAGCTGTTTGTCACAAAATTATTTCAGAAAGCACGTTCAATTCTTCTTTAAGAACTGGTGCCACAAAGGCCTGGAGCTTCACCAGGAGGATCCTTAGGGGTTTGAGAGCTGATGGAACATTTTCTGTCCTACCTACAGAGGAATGAAGCAGATTTACTAAAAGCAGCACAACACGTTGGGGGGCTCCATAAGAACACTGCTCACCAGGTCCTGCTCTGGAAGAACAGATTGGGCTCACAAATTCCATACAAATTCCATACAAATTCCATACAAATTCGCTGTTGCCACTTTATTGTGTTTCCCACATTTTTTCAGGGCACTGCACAGCAGCCCTGCCTTCCTCTGCCACCAAACCAATACCACAAATTTAATGTATGCTAAAATAAATTGGATTCTATGATCCTGATGGGTCTCTTCCAAAACAGCATATTCTGTCATTCTGTGAAAAACTGAAGTTTCCCAGCAACAACCAAACAACCCCTTGTACTGTGCACAAGGGGCTTTACAGAGATTTTGGAAGCTGTATTTTATTTCATGTTTCAGTTCGACAGCTCCAGCAAGGAAGACCAGCTTTCCCAGTAAACTGATTTCATTTACTTACATGCTTACAACTTTTCCAGAAGCTTTTGATAGCCCATACCAACTCCACAGCAACCCCCCAACACACCAGCAAAGCCCAGCTGTCAGACCAACATCAAGAAAGCTTCTTAGGCTTTACAAGTTACTTGAAGATGAACATAAATGATATATTGGGGCCCGTTACTTCTCAATTACCATGTGACACTTCATTGTGGAGTCTCACATAACACGTTCTTGATGACTAATTATTTCACCTATACTAATTTCCTGATCACGTACTTCTCACACAAGAGTGGATAACAGGCCAACACGGAGAACTGAGAGCTGCCTAGAAAAGCTGTGAGAGAAGGACATTTTAGTCAGGAGATAGCAGGCAGGAACAGTCTGAAAGCTAAATTAGGAGCTTAGCTATCCTGTAGAACAGCTTCAGGGCGAAGAATACAGAGCTGACTACAGCACATGACTGTATGGCTGGAGAGGAAGGAATTCCTCTATATTCTTTCTGTATAATAATCACGTATACATTTGCGTGTACACGTATATGTAAATACATATATCCGTATGTAGATCACAGATCTCAAACACCACAGCAACGCACTGAATGGAAACGCGAGCACCAAGCACGACCCTCCCGTATCAACCCTCGTGCTCTCACCCAGCCTGTCCCTCCTGCCCCACACCCCAGCATCACCTTCCTCGTTCTGACTCCCGCTTCCCCCTTCCCAAACCAACATTCCCCTCCCAGGCACGGCCCCAGCGGACAGCGGTGACATCCCCGGGCCGGAGCGCGGGCAAGGGTCCCCTCACCTCATCCTCCTTGTGATTGCGGATGCCGCGCACCAGGTCCTGCAGGTTCTTGTCAAACATACGGTCGATGCTGCCCTTCACCATCTTCAGCGCCATGGCGGCGGCGGCGGCGGGGCCTGCGCCGGGCTGAGGGGCCGGGCCC
>VXBU01004134.1:69174-80011 GCA_013400315.1 Bombycilla garrulus
GAGCCCGCCCCACCCCTTCAGTGAAGCCACGCCCACATACGGTAGAGCCCCGCCCAGGTCCCCAGGCCCCGCCCAGCCGGCCCCTCAGGACGCTGCAGGCCGGGAGGGGGATCCTGCTCCTCTCATCCCCTCTCATCCCATGGGATGGAACAGCAAACACCGGCAAACGCACGAGAGAAAACCCCAACCCTGGAAGCGCTTGGAGCCCACTGGGTATTTAATGAGCTGCTGGACCTGAACTAGGGCCGAGAAGCCGGTGGGATCCCGGGCTGTGTTAGGAGGAGAACCATGGTAGGACATGGGAGCTGATCCTGCCCCTTCCTCAGCTCTGGTGGGCTCAGGTGGAGTCTGGACTGCTGTGTCCATCTCTGGGCTCCTCGGGATCAGCGAGATGTAGAGGTCCTGGAGTGGGGCCCGGGGTGGCTGTGGACATGGTGGAGGGACTGGAGCATCTCTCCAAGGAAGGGCTGCGAGCTGAGGCTGTTCAGCCTCCAGAGGAGACTCAGGTGAGAGGGGCCTGAGCCCTGTGTGTCCGTGTCTGCAGGGAAGGCTCCGAGCAGGGTCCAGGCTCTGCTCCCTGGGGCCCGGCAACGGCGCCAGAGGAATGGCCAGGAACCGATACCCAGGAACTTCACCTGAACACGAGGAAGAACTTTTTCTGCTGTGCAGGTGACCAAGCACTACCCAGAAAAAGCGTGGGGTTTCCCTCACTAGGGATATTCCAGAACCATCCTGACACAATCCTGTGCCCTGTGCTCTGGGATGGCCCTGCCGGAGCAGGAAGGTGGGGGCTGCTGGCCCCGTGAGGTCCCTTAAACCTGAACTATTATGGGGTTCATCCTCCCCTCTCCGCGACAGCCGCGTCACTGCTGCCACTGTTATGTCCCAGTCCCGTTCCCTGACCACGCCCCCGCTCCCTGGTCACGCCCCCCGGCGTTCCCGCGGGTCCCACGTGGCAGAGCGGGCGCGCGCGGTGGGGACACGAGTAGCGACACCATGGGAATGGGGGTCTTTCCATGGGGATGGGGGTCCCCGTGAGGCTGGGGGTCCCACCGTGGGAATGGGGGTCTTTCCATGGGGATGGGGGTCCTCCTGAGGCTGGGGGTCCCACCATGGGAATGGGGGTCTTTCCATGGGGATAGGGGTCCTCGTGAGGCTGGGGGTCCCTCCATGGGGACAAGGGTCCCTCCGTGGGAATGGGGGTCCTTCCATGGGGATAGGGGTCCTCATGATGCTGGGGGTCCTGCTGTGGTGATGGGGATCCCTTTGTGGGCCTGCAGGTCCTTTCTGGGACTGAGAGTTCCTGCATGGGGCCGGGGGTCACTCCATGGGGCTGGGGAACTCTCTGTAGGGATGGAGACACCTCCAAGGACACTCTGCAGGTCCTCTCTGGGGCTGAGAGGCCCCCCCCACCATGATCAGGGGTCCCTCCGTGGGGTTGGGGATCTCTCCATAGGGTTGTAGGTCTTCTGTGGGACCAGGGGTCCTTCCGTAGGAATGGGGATCCCCCCACACAGCTGTGGATGCCTCTATGGGGCTGCAGGTCCCTCCATGGGGTGGGAGTCCCACGGCGTGGGGCTGGCAGAGCTCCAGCTCTCCCCTCTCCCCGTGGGTGTCAGCAGTGGCTGCACAGCCAATAGAGCCAAATTTTGGGCCATGTCTTTATTTGGGATGCAGCTGCACTGGCTGCCACACCTGAGCACCCTCTAAACACCATCAACAACTGCCCCAGGTGACCAGTGTCAGTGGGGGAGAGCTGGGACAGGTGACAGGTGACGTGACAGGTGATGGCCAGGCAGACATGGAGCCTTGTGGGTGTCCCCACACGTGTGGGCACAGAGTGGGCAGTGCTTCAGCGTCCCTGTAGACCACAGCTTGTCCTCTACCCACGTGCCCAACACCCCTGGGACAGTGACATGTCCCCATTGCGGGTGGGTGGTGGCAGGAAACAGGAGAGGGAAAACAAAATGTACAGGAGCTGCTTTCCCACCCCACCTTCATCTCCAGAGCAGGATTCCAGCATCAGGGAAAGGAGGGAAATACAGAGAAAGGAGTTTGCAAACAAAAAGGAGACATGACCTTGCCAAGATCCATCTGGGATTCTGAGCTGCTGCACAACAGGAGAAGGAAAAGGATTTCTCTTGCTCCCAGTGTTTTTCCCTTTGTTGTCTGCCTTCAGTCGGGGCTTTGCAGCCTGTTTCTGTTGGCCCCGAGGCAGAGAGAGGAGCCTGGCAGTTGTGTTGGTTTTATTCAGAAATACCTGCACACATCAGTCCCTATGCAGGAGGTTTCCCTTTTTAAGGGAAAAAGCCAAAGGGAAGAGTTCTGTTTGCTGGAGTCCTCATGGTATGGAGAACACCCAGCTACCAGGATGAGGCCCTGGTTGGGAAGGGCTGGCTGTGCCCACCTGTGCTGTCACTGTCCCCTCCACTGTCCCCCTGCCTCTGACTGGGCTGCTCTCTGAGGGGATCCCCAAAGACCTTGTGAAAATCCCTTGTTTTAACCCAGCTCTTTGCAGTGGAGCTCAGCCACTGTCACACTGTCACTTTGTCACATATTACATTGTCACACCTCACACCCCAGGACAGAGCCAGGCGGGGAAGCCCAGGCTGGGAGATGCAGCACCCCGAGGTGTGGGGAACATCTCCTACAGATGGATTTGTATCCAAGAATTGATCCCTCACGACTGAATTTCCAAGAATTTCTCCTCCTGAAGCAGCCTGACTTAGTTCAGCCTTAGAAATTGAATTTGGGACACAATTGAGTTTTTCACTCTTCTTCCTGTGAATGCTGAAGGGTTTGGAATCCCCTTATGATCACCTTTAATTAAGAGCATTGCTTTAAACCTAACTGCTGCCATCGGTGATACCTAAACCTTAAAATTCCCAGCTTTTGTCTTTCCTGGCTTTTGCAACTCAGATTTTTTTTTCTTTTTAATAAATTACGCCCCCTCCTGTTTTCCCTGTTGCACTTATGCAGACAGCATTCCCAGGGAAGGAATTTTCCCACTCCAGCTGCATCTCCAGCCGCTGACAGTGAGCATCCCTAAGGAATGCTGTGCGTTGGGAGAGCTCTGTGATAAGCTGCTGAGTCCCAATGTCAGTGGGAAAACACAATCCTGGCCATCACATCCCCAATGGAGCTGGGTCTGAGCTGCTTTTTGCTTTTCCCCCATGGCAGTGCTTCCAAGAGCTTTCTCCCCATTCCTGGCACCCAGAGCACTTCGTGGGTTTCACATCCCAAAGAGGTTTAAAGAGGTCGTACTTGGTTACATTAATTATGATTTTTGTGTAAATTGATCTGAAGGAAAGAAACATGAAAGTGGGGCTGTTCAGCCTCCAAGGGTCCAGCCAAGGTTCCCATGACAGGATGTCCATTTTGGAGTCCTGGTTTTGGGGTGTCCCATGCCTGGGTACCCATAATGGGGTGCCTGTGTTGGAGTGTCCTCACCAGGAATCCCGTGCCAGGATGCCCTTTTGGGGTGTCCCATGTCCTTTATGGGACACTCGGGATGGGGTGACAGTGCCGGGGTGCCCTGTCCCCAGGTGACAATACTGGGGTACCCATTTTGGGGTGTCCATATTGGGGTGCCCCATATTGCAGTCCCCATGCTGAGGTGTCTGTGACAGGATGCCCATTTTGGGGTGCCCCATGTCCGGGTACCTGTATTGGGGTGTCTTTGCTGGGATGCCCGTGTCAGAGCACCTTTTTTGCGGTGTCCCATGTCGGGTTGTCCTTGATGCTCAGGATGGGGTGACTGTGCCAGGGTGTCCTGCCCCCTGGTGACAATACTGGGGTGCCCATATTGGGGCGCCCCATACTGCAGTCCCCATCCCGAGGTGTCCGGCACAGGATGCCCGTTTTGGGGTGCCAGTTTTGGGGTGCATCATGCTGGGGTGCCCCATTGCCCAGGGTCCATATTGGGGTGCTCATCTTGGGATGCCTGTGTCGCAATGTCTTTACCGGGATGCCCGTGGTGGGGTGCCCATATCTAGGTGCCCCATGCCGGGTTTGCCCTTTTGGGATTCCCCTGTTGGGGTGCCCATGCCCGAGTGCCCTGTCCGGGGGTGCCGCTGTCGGGGTGTCCCCGCTCCGCCTGTCCCCGCTCGTCCCCGCGAGGTGGCGCCTGCGGCCCGGGAGAGCCGGGGGACACGGTGGGACGTGCCGGGGTGGGGACTCGCGTGGGGGATCTGTGTCGGGGGCAGGGAGCGCCCGCCTTTGGAGGGGAGGCGATGGATGCCCCTGTTTGGGTGGTGGGTGAACTGTGGCTGGATGGGGCGATGGGTTCCCGGCTGGGCGCCGTTTGGGTGACGGGTGCCCCGCACGGGGTGCTGGGGTGATGGGTCAGCGGTGTCTGGTTGGGGGTGATGGGTGCCCCAAGTTCGGGTGCTCACATTTGGATTAAGGGTGACCCAAATACGGGCCCACCCCCGCATTAGGGAGTGGGTGACGGGTGAGCTGTGGGGCGGGGTGCGGGGGCAGCCGGTGTCCCCGCGGGCCAGGCACGGGGCGGGACACGCGGCCAGCCGGCGCTGCGGGGACAAGGGACCCATTCAGGAGGCTCCGTGTGCCGCGGCTGCCTTCGGGCGCTCCGGGTCCCGGGCGGGTGACTCGGGTCTGGCACTGCTGCACGTGCAGCTGGCACGGTCCCCTCGCCCCACCCGGCCAGAGCCTTTGTCCCGCCACATTTCCCCCTGAAATGGGGATGAAGCGGGGATGGAGCCTGAGGCTTCAACACCCGCCTCGTGTTCACAAATTCCACATCAAATAGAATAAAATGCTTGGAATGGGTCCCAAACGATGCCACATCGGAGCGGGCTGGCCCGGCAAGGTGGAGGCTGAGAAGAGCCCCGTGTCAGGGGAGAGCCGGGCACTGCACTCCCTGTGCCTGTGAAATGGAGCCGGGATGGCCCCAGGTCCAGCTGCCCCCAAGCAAGGGGGTAAAAAAGGGCGAGAGAGGTGGGAGGCAACAGCAGGAGCATCCCAGCACACCTCAAAACCTGGTTTGGCCTCTCTGTCCCCTCTGCCAGGGGCCAGAGCAGGGCAGAGGCTCCCTGGACAGCACCAGGGGCTCTCCAGAAGCTCTCTGGAAGTGTGGGGTTACACACAGCCAGGGCTGCAGCATCGGATGGTCCAAGCTCCAGCAGAGCCTGAAAGGACCCTTCTGGGTTTGTTTTCCCCTGGCAAAGCAGAGCTGATGGGCACCTCCAAGGCCTGGGTGGGAGGGAGCTGCTGTGTTCCAGTGAAAACATTGTTCGTAACTTCCCTGGGGTTTAGGGCTGCTCCCGGGGTACTGAGCAGGTGACTCCTCTGCCACCAGCTGTGCCTGGCACGGGAGGCTTCCCTGGATTTGTCCATCTTGGTCCTTGCTGAATCTGGGGCTCTGGTTTCTCATGTACTGTGCTTCCATCACTGTGTGAGGAAGGCTCCAGCAGTGGCAGCCACTTCTCCCTAGGGCGAAAAATCTCCCAAACTCGGCTCAAATCCAGTCTGAGACCAGCTGAGACCAGTTCCAGGACCAAAAGGGGACATTGACAACCACGAGTGGCTTTATCCTACCTGGATCTCCACTGGCACCAGCACAGCTTTCATGCCTCACCCACCCCAGGTCCTCAATATCAACAGGACTCCCAGTGCAGAGGAAACTGTTGCATCACTTTGTTGTTGATGCAACTGCAGCCAGAGCATCCCAGGGGAGATTTGGCCCAGGGAGTTGGCAGGACAGATGGAAAGGACAGATGTTGCTCCATCATGTGGAAGGGAATTCCCTGGTGCCATGCAGGACTGACCCCAAGAAATGAAAGTGGAGCTCGGAAAATTGCATATGGGGCGTTTTGCACAAGGGAAAGGGAAGTTGTGCACGGCCATCAGAGCAGGGTGGCGGAGCAGGGAGCTGACTCCATCCCTGGGGCTATGGATCCCCAGCATCCTGCCCTGCCACCCAGGGCTGGGATATTTGATCTGATGGGAACAAACTTGCCTGCTCTAACCTGCCTCGTGATCCAGCTTGTTATTGTCAGCTAAATTGGGTCAGTGCTGAAGACGAGCTGTTGCTGGAAGGCAGGATCACATCAGAGGAGCCAATGTGCACCTCGAGCCCCTGTGCCAAGCACTGGCCCTGCCTGAGGGTCAGTGAACCCATGAACGCGATAGAAGCCGACCCCACAGCCCAAGGGGAGTGACCCCAGGGTGGGATGAGCTCCAGAGGTGATTTTGTGGTTTGTGCAGAGTATCAGAGCACTGCTTGTGCAAAGTTCTTGGTGCATTAATTCCCTCCTTGTGTCCCCCCACGCCTGCACAGTCAGGACCACCATTCTGGGGGATTCCTGACTGGGGCTGTGTGGGAGCAGAGGTGGGATGTGGGAGCAGGGCAGGAGGGATGCCCAGCTGCCTGTGGGTGCCAGCTGTCCACTGTACACTCTTGCCAGGGGAAAAATCTCTTTTCCAGTGCTATGGGAGCAGATTGTGTGCACGGAGCTGTGCACAGCTTCCCCATTCCTACCTATCCAAACTGGTTCATCTGCTGGTGACAAATAAAAGAAATCAGCTCTGAATTGTGCCAGCCTGAGCCAGGAGCTGCAGCCGGGGGATGCAGCAGGACCAGCACACCTTGGGAGGAGAGGGGAACCTCTCCCTTCACAAACCTCCACACCAGAAAAATCCAACTCCTGCAGATTTGGAAGTGGATTCTTGATTCTCTGGAAGGGCCAATGCTGCAGGTCACTGCCCCGTGTCCCTGGAAAATCCTGGGCCTCTGGAACCCTGGCAGCACCCGGTGTGTCCTGCTGCAGTGCAGAGAGGAGCTGCAGGAGAGCACAGGGTGAGTGGGCAGAGAATCAGGAAATGGCTTGGGTTGGGAGGGACTCAGTGCCACCCCTACCATGGGCAGGGACACCTTCCATTATCCCAGGCTGCTCCAAGCCCCAGTGTCCAGCCTGGCCTTGGACTCTTCCAGGGATCCAGGGGCAGCCACAGCTGCTCTGGGCACCCTGTGCCAGGCCCTTACTACCCTCACAGGGAGGAATTCTTTCCCAAAATCCCATCTAACTTTGCCCTCTGGCATTCAGAAGCCATTCTCCTGTCCGGTCACTACATGCTCTGGTCAGAAATGCCTCCCGAGATTTCTTTTAGACCTCCAAGACACCCAAAATGCAAAAATCCAGAGCTGTTCAAGGGGACAGAGTGGCTCCCAGCTCTTGTGGATTCTCACATATCTCAGGCCACTTCAGCTAGCTGAACCAGCAGAAAACAGGGCATTGCCTTTCCTTGCTTCCCTCTCTGCTTCCACCTGTAAAACTCAGAGAAATCAGTGAAAAGATGTCCTGATTCAGGCAGGTGCTTCAAAAATGCCCCACTCCCCACTACCTGCCAGGAGATATCAGCTCCAGCACTGCACCCCTGCCTGGTGGCCAGATGGCTGGGATTCATCTGGGAAATCCTGGAAGCTTCCATTACTCTTTATTAGCAGCCCAGGAGCCTGCTTGGGCCACACAAGGACTTGGACGACAAACTGATTAAAGACCAACCTAACGAACTCAAAGAGAATTCTTTAAATGGAGCCTGCTGTGCCTTGGAGAACTCCTGCCATGTCTATTTATTTAAATTTAATGGAATTTTTGTGGTAAGCTAATTAAAAATGAATTGATTATTTAAGAGGCAGTCAGAGCAGTTTAAACACTGCTGACTTGATGATTTTAGTGTTTTCCTTAGAAAAGCGTTCCTAGTTTTGGAGTTTTCTGCACGTACAGACATTTAAGGGGAAGAAAAAGGATACAGAGAGGGGAGTGGATGAGTTTGGAGCCGGCCTTGGAGCAGTTTCTGGATAAAGGAGCAGCCATGAGGACAGGAGCAGGGGCACATCCCAGCCCCCATCGCAGAGCTGTGCAGCTGCCCCAAATAAACAGCTCCTGTCTCTGCTGAAGGCAGAGACCTGTCAGGAAATCCAGGTGTTAAATAATGTACAAAATCCCTCTGCAGGGAATACCCCGCTCTGGCACTCGCTGCCTCTGGATGCATTTCAGGCACGGTGCATTCCCTGCCTTCCTGTGGAGCACAGGGCCCCAGGCAGTGACCCCAAACACGAGGCAGTTTTCAGCCCAAACACTCGCCATGTCTCCATCCCAAAGGATTTGCAGAGGTTCACTGAATGCAGGAGCTGCAGCCTGGCCCTGGAGCCACATCCCAGAGCAGGAGCGGAGTGGATGTGATGGCACTGACACAGGGGCACCAAAGCTGAGCTCCAGGGCCCCCAACCTCCCCAGCATGGCTGAGCCACATCCTCTCCAGCAGGAGAAAAGAATGATGGGATTCATAAACTGGGGACAACAGCCAGGAGAGCCAGATGGCAAAAGCATCCTGCCCCGAGTGAGCCGTGTTTACTTGTTTTTGGCTGAGAAAGTGAGGAACCCCAGGGGAAAAGTTCCCAGCCCACACTGGCAGGGCAGCAGCTCCCAGCACAAAGTTCACCAGCAGTTTCATGGGGAAAGACTGGTTTTCCTTCCAGGTGCCATCTGGCTCTGCTGGACCCGGCTGCAGGTCAGAGCCTGGGCTCACCCATGCCCAGCTGGGCTACGGGCACCTCCTCGGGATGCTCCTGTCCTGCAGGGAGGCTCATCCCCAGCAGACACTGGCTCCCAGCTGTTTGTGCAGCCCTCGAATGGAGCATGGCAGCCAGCACGGTGTCACTGTCCCCTGGGCCCCTCCAGCAGAGCGCTGTGAGCAGATGCCATGAGGAGGGTGTGGGTGCTGTGCTGGGTGCTGTTCTCTCAGAGTGCAGGGCAGGGTGGCAGGGCCCCCAGATATCCCCAAAACCCAGGGCAGTGCACACAGATACCCTCAGGTCCCAGGACAGGGTGGCAGGGTCCCCAGAATGTCTCTGTAACCCAGGGCAGGGCGGCAGGGCAGGATCCACGCGTGTCAAGATATCCCCAAGCCACAGGACAGGGTGCAGGGCCCCCAGATGTCCCTGCCATACCCCAGGACACGCGCATGTCCCCAGAAGAGGGAAATTATCACCCAAAAGACTGTGAAGGAGGAAGCTCCGGCCTGATTTTATCGCTCAGCTGGGCACCTATAGACATGCAAACGGTGTCACCCCGCCCTGCGGGCACCCATAGACATGCAAAATGCTGCCACCGAGCCCATCACCGGCCGCTATAGAGATGCAGGGCGGTGTCACCGCTCTCAACCCCCACCCAGGACAATTCCCGCTTCTGTCGCTGCCCGGCTGGCAGGGCTGCACTCAGCCCTGCTCTCAGGTTACACCGTGCTGTACGGCTGCAGCTGCTGCCACGGCGGCTCCCGATGCAGCCCGTCCTGCTCGGCACCCACTGCTTGGTGTCTGTGGCTGATGGACCCTGTTCCTCTGTCCCTCTGTCCCCGTGTCCTCCTGTCCCCTTGTCCCCACCAGGCACTGCTGCACACCGGGCTCAGCTCTGCTCCCCCATGCCAGTAAAGCTCCTCCTGGCAGCTGTGCGGAGCCCCTTGCCCAGCCTGGCACACACGGCCGTGTGTGATGGGGACACCCTGTCTGTGTCACACAGCCCCCAGGACTGTGACCCTGGGCACCGGGCAAAGCTCACACATCACCTGTGTGCAGACTTTGCACCAGGAGCCACGTGCGCTCGGGGGCTTGGTCCAGCGACCATGAGCACACCCTGGCCTCGCACAAGGGTGCCAGCCCTGTGCCATCACAAGGGTGCCAGCCCTCTGCCAACATGTGTGAGCCAACCCCTGTGCCATCATGTGTGCCAGCCCTGTGCCATCATGACTGTGTGCCAGCCTTGCACCACCACACGGGTGACCTAGCCCTGCAAGGCTACGTGAATGTCCCATGCTGTCACACAGAGGGTCCCACCCTTGCCACACGTGTGTGGCATCACTGGGTGCCATATGCCACCCTTGCTGTGTCATGATGGGGTTCCAACACCATCCCAGTGGCCTTGTGCCAGCCCCACGCTGACACATGGAGGGTCCCAGCCTTGTTCTGTCACATGGGTGCTCCACCCTCACGCAGACCCTGAGTGCCAAGGCCACCCTCCCCCTGTCTGACGTGTGACAATGTGGCCCCCGTGTGCTGTGTGCCACCCTTGCTCTGTGACAATATGGCCCATCTTACTCCCATGTGCCACCCTTGGCCTTGTGCACATGTCATGCCCCAACCTGTTCTGCTCCCATGTGTCACCCTTGCTGTGTCACATGTGTCACACCACAGTCCCTCCTGCTCCCTTGTGCCACCCTCCCCTTGTCACACGTGTGACGATGTCCTGGTCCCTTCCTGTGTCCATGTGCCACCTTCGCGCCATCACACACATGTGACACTGCAGTCCATCCTGCTCCCGTGTGCCATGTGCCACCCTCGTTCTTGTCACACGTGTGTCACACTGCAGCCCATCCTGCTCTTGTGTGCCATGCACTGCCCCTAGCCCTGTCACACGTGTGTGACACCATGGCCTGTCCTGCTTCCATGTGTCAGGTGCCACCCTGGCCCTGTCACACGTGTGTCACACCGCAGCCTGTCCTGCTCTCTTGTGCTGGGTGCCACCCTGGCCCTGTCACACGCGTGTCACACTGCAGTCCATCCTGCTCCCATGTGCCATGTGCCACCCTGGCCCTGTCACACGCGTGTCACACAGCAGCCTGTCGTGCTCCCATGTGCCAGGTGCCACCCTGGCCCTGTCACACGCGTGTCACACTGCAGCCTGTCCTGCTCTCTCGTGCCGGGTGCCACCCCGGTGTCACAGCGCCCTGGCCGGGGGGTCCCCGTCCCCGCGCGCCCCCGCTCCGCGCGCGCCCCCGGCCCGCACCCGCGCGCGGAGGGGAGGGGGCTGCGGGCGCG
>VXBU01004134.1:80257-94331 GCA_013400315.1 Bombycilla garrulus
CCGGCCCGGCCGCCGCACCCCGCCCCGGCCGGCCCCTCTAGCATGGTGCGGGGCCGCCGCCGCCTCGTCCTCCGGCTGCCGACATGGGCGAGAGGCTGGAGCTGCGGCTGAAGTCGCCCGTGGGAGCCGAGCCCGCCGTGTACCCCTGGCCGCTGCCCGTCTACGTGAGTATGACCCGGCCCCGCACCTGCCCCGCGCTCTGTCAGCGCCCCCGGCCCTGGCCCGGCCCTGGCACCCGCCGGTCGATCCCTCAGCGCCGGCCCTTCCCGGATCCATCGGGATGATCGCCCCCCGNCCCGTGCGGGAACCCCCCCGGAGCCCCGGCCCCGGGTGCCGCCGCTGCTCGCCTGGAAGTCAAATCCCCAATTTCATTTTATAATTGGTTGACTAAACCGAAGGGCGGGGAGGAGGAGGACTGGTTAATGAAAAGTTTTCGTGTTTTCCTCGCGCTGGGCTCGTGTAACTGGTTAATAACCGGTGCTGCTGCGAGCGAGGTGCAATCCAGGGATTCTGGATGGGGGAATAGCGCTTAAATTATGGATGGCCTCGGGTGGTCGTGGGGACCCCCAGGACCAGCCGCAGAGTGGGAATAAACAGCGGCTAGCGGCGGTTGTGGGTCTGGAGGCAGCGCTGGTGTCTGGGGCTGCCGCCAGTTCCCCTCCAGCCGTGCCCTTGGAGCTCCCCTTTTATTTATCCCGAGCAGAATTCGAGCCAGCCGCAGTCCTCGTGCTTCCAAATAAAATGTCACTTGTCCTTGCTTAGCTACCGAGCGGCGTTTTCCCTTAACTTGCCTGACTTTCTCCCGAGCCCGGACAAGCGATGTGTGACCTTGATAACAATGTCCATGTTCAAATTAGTGACAATCCCACGAGAGCCGAAAGGCTCTGGGGAGGGTATTTTTAAATATGTGTAGGCTTCCTATCAACCCTTGAGTAATTTCTCTCCCTGACTGCGTGTAGCCCCTCGGAGCACAGTTCGCAAAGGCAAAACGTCTCTCTATATGTTTACTTGGCGCAGGCACTGTTGATTATCCCTGCGTTCCAGGCTGTGCTGGTGTACGTGAGCCGTTTCCCGGCGAGAACACGCTGGGACGCACAGGCTGGGGCAGCCGATAGCTGCTGATGTTGTTGCTCGCTTTGGCAATCGCTTGTGTGTGAGTGATTAGGAATATATCACTCGTGGCAGGGGGGGCCGGCTGCCTGCTCCTATCTGCCGCCTGCCCTTCGGGGCTGCTGCTGTAGCCGTGCCTTTCCGAAACATCCTCCATGCAGGCTGGCGTGCTGTTCCCGGCGTGTCTCCCAGCACACACTGGTTAAACGCAGCCTTTCCTGTTTGGGCAGCTCTGTCAGTGTTGGCGGGCGCGCGCTCTGCTCAAATTGTCAGAAACTGAAAGTACAAGCGATGACCGGGTTCGGTTTTTCTCGCCAAATATTAACTCGTGCTCCCCCTTGTCCGAGCGGGTTGTGTGAAGCGGAGGTTAAAGATTACGCGGGATAGGGATTGTTCTGGGAGGGAGGGATGGTTTTATGTCTGTTTACAGGGATTCTTGGAGGCTTAAAACCCAAAAAAACCGAACCCCTCGCCCTTTATTTGAAGGGTGAAACGTGTGTGTTTTGCAGCATGGGAAATAAGGATTCAGTTGATTTGGGAAAACTTGAGCAGCTGTTTTTGAGGATGGTGTAATAAATAGAATTTCTTCTCAGTTAATCAGAAATGCAGCGGATGGGGGTGGTGGTGGTGGGGTGTGATCCCCCCCATGTACTGAGAAATACCACAAACCCCAAGATCCCGCCATTGACCCGTCCGCTTGGCATTGCCACCTTTTCCAGAGCAATTCCCGGGTGGATGTTTCACCTGGAGCCGAGCAGCATCGCGCCCCGCAGCCGCGGGGAGCGGAGCGCAGCGGTGCGGCCAGGCGTGCTCGCACACACGCACACCCCGGCGCTGGCCGCGGCTCCGGCTCAACCCTGGGGCTCTGCAAACAAATCTCTGTGTCCGTGGCAGCGCTTGGCCTGCTGACATCGTGCTCTGCTGAACTGCAGCCGCGCTTTCCCCGCGCTGGCGCGGCCCCGAGCTGCCGGGAGAGCTCGGCTCGCTTTGACGTAAGCAGAACATTTCTTAGTTTCACCGCTCGTGGTTCGGAGGAAACAAGGTGGGATAGCTGAGGGGAAGGAAAAAAACAAAAACACACCACGCTTCAAGGAGTTTTATTTAGCAGCGTCCTGGTTGCTTCCTGTTGTACTCTGTGAGATGTGTTTTCCGAGGAGAGCTGGAGGGAAAGGGAACGGGAAACTCACGGTCCCGGCTGGTTATTTTTGGTGAGAGCAGCAGCAGTGGCAGGGAGTCATCTTTCCCAACATCCGAGGCTCTGTAGTGTGAACCTGCTGCGTGCCCGGGCTCCGTGGTGTGATGTAACCCTGCCTTGAGTAACCTGGCTATTTTTATGCTCTTACTACATCTTAAATTAGCAGCGTCGATGTTGCTGCGTAGAAGGCTGATCTCTCCTATTAATGGGCGCCTGGATTAATACCGTGTCTCTTTATTGCCGGGCTGCTGCTTATTTCGTGTATAATAGGAAAAGTGGGGTCTCTCCAGACTGCTGAGTCCGGATAATAGCTCGGCTGACAACCCGGCGCTTGTTGGGATGCTAAAAGAGCCGGGGAGGCTGATGTGAAACATGTATTTCCCTCCGAGTCTAATTAGGGCCGTGGGAGGAGAGAGAGCGGCGGCGGTGGTGCAGCTCCAGCCTCCCACTGGCTTCCACACAAAACTGAAAGTGCGGCTCCTTCCCCCGCCTTCCGCCGCCTCAAAGGAAAGGCCACGGTGCCCTAATGAAGCCGTGGTGAGCCGTGCTGGCCGTGCCACACTGTGATGAGTAACTTGAATAGTGCATGGTGAGTAATCTCTCCTCATGACTCACAAAATATTTTCTGATGTTGACCTCTGTTTTTGTGACTGCCCCGCTTAATCAGAGCTGAAGTGAGTGTACTCTTTTGTGTGTTGGTTAACTCCTCGGCTCCCAAGTACCTGCCCTACTTTTTGCCCATGCCAGGTTATCAAGAGACCGGAGATACTGTGTTAAAATTTAATTTTGATACTACGAAGGATACAGGCCTGGATAAAGGAAGTATTTGGGTGAGAGACCAGAGTTAATGGATCTAACTGGTCTTAAATAGGCTACTGCTGGTGGAGGATGGCATTTTCAGTTGTACTCAAAGTATCGCTAAGGATAACTTGGTACTCATTCCTTAGATCTGAAGGGTAGAAGGGGTGAAGTCCCCTTGTGTAGTTTTAAGACTTGCAGCTATTTAGGTTTTTTTTCCCTGAGAATTTTTCATAAAATGGTTCATTCTCTTGTCTCTGACTTTTACTGCAGCTTAATTTGAATTTGGTTTAGGTTTAAATGTAGACATTTTTAATCTTATACCACAATAAGGTCTGCCTGATCTGTGAGGTGTCTCAGGCTGTACTTTGAACTCCTAACAAGTTCCTGCGTAGAGTCGCAAGCTGTTGTGTGTGCGGGAGGGGGAAAAGGGTGGGGGTGTTGTGGGGTGGATCCGCTCTACAGTCTGGTCTGGCAGGGTTCTGCTGATTTATCTGTGGCACCAGAGAGGGATTGCTTGCACAGAGAGATGAGCAACAGGAGGTTCAGAGCTGCTGAAGCTGATAATTGTTCCCCAAATCGATGTTTGCTGGGCTGCGCCCTATTGCAGCACAGAGTTGGTGAATGTGGAAAAGCCTGTTTGCAGTCTGTCAGAGAGGACACTGTGCTTCATTCATTTGCTCTGCTTAAGGCCTGCGCTGCTGGGGTTGGCAGAGTGATCAGTGTCAGTGCTGAGCGGGGACAGGAGGCACAGCCAGGTGCTGAGGGAGGGCCTGCTTGTGCAGGGCTCTTGTGGCACCCTGTCCTTGGCCCTGCTGGCTGCAGGTGACTCACTGCCTGTCACCTTCAACAGGGTGCAAGTCCTTTCCAGTTTCAGGATGAGACATTTCCTGTTGTGCTCTGTTCCCTGCTGGGTGGCATTCCCATGGAAGGTGGCTGCATCAGGTTGTTGTGGGTTGTGTTCCCCTCTCCCTGACTTGCAGGGGCCTGGGGCTGAGCTGTGACAGCACCTGGGAACTCTTCCTGCAGCCCCTGGGGATCCCAGTAGGGTTGTACTTGGGGTATAGGATCATAGAATCATGGAATGGTTTGGCTTGGAAGGGACCTTGAAGCCCATCTTGTTCCCTTCCATTATCCCGGGTTACTCCAAGCCCAGTCCAAGCTGGCCTTGGACACTTCCAGGGGTGGGGCAGCCACAAGTGCTCTGGGCAACCTGTGCCAGGGCCTCACCACCCTCACAGCCAAGAATTTATCTTCTGCCCTAGTTACCAAATGGCAATACCATTTTTTTTCCATCTACTAATTTTATTCCCTTCTTCCAGCCTTTGTCCCAGGAGGGGACAGTCCTGATTGTGCCACTGCACCTCTTACCAGTGAGGTGCCTCTGCCCTGAGCTGCTGGAGCTTAAACCTCCAAATTAGCACCTATGATGAGAAGTCTGGCTTGAATAATTTATTTATTTATCTGTGTTCATCATCCTTACTGCTGACTTTCCACTCAGCTGTGATGGCAAGAATTTTTTCCCTTTCTAATTGAGTGTTGTCAGAGCATCACCCCGCACCTGGAGGTGTGTGTGTGGCTGCTACCGGGAGTAATGGGATACAGGCTTCCTACTATGAGATTTTGTACAGGTGGGAGGGTGCAGAGTGTGGGTTTTGTTTTTTCTTTTCTTTTTTTTTTTTTTCCTTTCTTTCCTCTCTACTGGCGTGATCCAGCTGATACCATTCTGTCACCAAAGGAATGTGCTGTGCAGGGAGACCTCAAGGGCAGGGAGTGTTAATGAAAATCACAACCCTGTGGGGATTGTCACCTTTGAAATTAAAGATCAACGGTGGAGATGAATAACAAACCTTGCTTGAGAATTTAATCCTCTTTTTTTCTGTGCGTGTCACTCAGCTTTCCTGGGAAGAGTTTCTGTGATGCCTGGCTTTGACTTTCCAGGCAGCGAGGCAGGTGTGGGAGCACTCGAGTGCCACAGAACGGTGCTGTAGATGAATTTGGGAAGGACCTAAAGCTAAATTGTTCCCTTGGGGTTGGAGCTGCCCTGCTGCTGAGGGTGGTCCTGTGCATCCTGCTCTCTGCCACAGATCCATCCCGTCCTTACTCCATACCCCGCTGCACTCCTGTGGGATGAGCTGATGGAAAACAGGTTTTGCACGTGCTCCTGGTTTTTCCCTGGGATCCTGCTCGGTACAGCCTGTGCTGGAGGGGGAAGGTGAAGCCCCCCTGATTCTCCCTGCGGTTGGGAGTGTCACGGTGCCTGTGGAGCTGTGTGTGGGGCGGCTGTGGGAACGGGATCGCTGGAAATATCTGGGCTGGAAAAAAATGTTGCAGTGTTTTCAGAGGCGGCCCCCCCGCCCTGCTGAGTGAAATGTGAGTCAGGGCCTGCCCGGGGCAGCCGGCCCTACAAAGGAGGCACAGGAGGAAACTGTTGCTCTGCCTTTGCCAGGCAAAAGCCTCCTCACTCCTGAGTAATCGCCCAGAAATTCGGCAGCCCTGGCTGAGTCTGGGGGGCTTTCCCCACGCTGTTGATGCAGCTTGTTGGGAAATGCTTGTGGGGATGACTAATCACTTAGAAAAGCTTGTCTAGTGAGGGGAAGGTTTGAACACTTGAGCACAGTTCCGATTTCTCAGCATGTCTCTCTCTCTGCCTGCCCTCCCCAGTTGTAAAAACACCTGGAGTGGGGAGAGCGAGCAGCGTGAAACTGGGAAATATTGACTCAGTCATTTCAAAAGCACTTGGGTTTCTCTGCTGCCCAGCAGTTCACAGGGTTGGCACTGTTACGTCATTTTTTCTGCCCTTTTCCCCGGTGCAGAGGGACTCGAGGGTGTGCTCTTGGGGGGCAGATGAGCCCTACAGCGATAATTGTGCAGCACGTGGGCAGCACACAAGAGCAGTTTCCTTCTGGGCTTTACCCTTTGAAGTAGAACTTGCCCCAGTGACAATCGGTGTTTGTTCAGTTCTCAAACTCCTTTTGTTCCAAGCTCTGACCCGTTGGATACAAAATAAATCATGAGTTCGGTTAACAGGCATTTTTTCCCCCAGTTTGAAAAGTAGAAGTTGGTCTCTTGTCTTGCATCTGAAGACCACACTGGTATTTATTTTTTTATATAATTGATTTATCTGAAAGGCAACTGTTGAAATGTAGAATAGCTGTCCAAGATTGGTTGTTTTCCCCCTTTCATTCATCAGCAGATGAGTGAGGATTAATGTTCCTGTCCCGGCCAAAGTTGCAGCCCCGGCAATTCAAATTTATCTACCTAAAAATTCACCCATCAGCTCCAGTTGGACACAGCACTGAAAGCTTTCAGTGTGCCAGGGGAAATCCGTGCCCCCACACGCAGCTCCAGCTCTTGTCCTTCATGGCAGCCTTATTATATATGGAGATGATGATCCTTTCAAGTCTCACATACGGGACTGAATTGTGTTGCCTCTGGGAATTTAGGCAAAATATCTTACCTCTTGGTATGTGAGATTTACGGGGGATTTAATCACCCTTCTCCCCAGACATCCATATGTCTACTTTTGTACTCTTCCTTCTTCCTTTTCCCCCTTTCTCACTGACTTGTGTTTTTTGTTTCCTGTTTTGAGTTAACCTTTAACTGTCTGATTCAAGTTTTGCACTGTAATGATCAACACAAGGACCAGGGGTGTGTGAATTTTTTTTGTCCCTTGCAGTGTCTTTTAGAACAGATTGATAATCATGAAGTGTCTCAACATATTTTTGCTTTAATTATTTTCTCCTTCTTAACAGAAGGATCAACAGAAGGAGGAAAAGTTCATGTTAAGAATTGTGAACATGTTTACTTTCATGGTAATTATTAAAGACAAAACTAATTCTGAAGAGGAACAAGAAATAAAACTGAATTGAAAAGTTGGCCACATGCTGCTAGAGCTATCAAATCAAGTAGGGACTATTTTTAGAGCATAGGAAGAGGGTGAGTATATTTTACAGCAGGAAATGATGATTTCATAGATAGGAGCAGATCTGTGAATAACGAAAAATTTCCTGTTCAGAGTATTTTGGTTTGTTTCATTTCATGAGTCAATGAGAGTTTTCTAAAAACTTACCCTGAAAGAAGTTTGTAGTGTTGGATGAAAAAATTTAAGGAACTACTGAAGGCAGATAAATGAAGCACTGGAAAACTTTTCTGAACGAAATGCCTACAGAAAGTTCTGAATTAAGTTTCTTAGTGAAAATTAATGGGTTTTAATAGTGTTTCTTATTTTCTGTGTACTGTGAAGAGCAGTTTCCTGAGGTTTTGGCATTAATGTGTCATTTACTTCTTGGAGCTCAGCAATATTATTAATATTTGACACTTCTAAAATTCTAACAACTGTGAGCTTTTGAGGGTTCTCATTCATTCCTCAGCTGGATTCCCACAGGGCTGTGGGTGGTTCCCTCTGGTTCTCGTGTCTGCTGGCAACAAGACCTGGAGATCAGGTGCTGGCATCAGAGAGCTGGGTTTGGAGTCTTTGTGGATCTTACCTTGGCTTCCATCCCTGCTCATTACGGCAAACAGTCATTTGAAATTCTGCAGTCTGTGAAGTATGCATTGTAATATTGTAGGGCCGTTTATAAGTCTTTAAAGTAAAAGCTTGTGGAAATGGTTGGTGGCTGGAAAGGTGATGTCTGCTGTTCAGAACCTCCACTGAATCACTGCTCTGCAAGTTGCAGCTTATAAAGGAAACATATATATTTATTTTTAATTTTTTTAAATCTAACAAAACTCCTTGCCACAGTGAAGTGGGCTTCAGAAAGAGTACAAAGTTTTACTGCTAATTTCTGTTATGTGGAATATTTATGTGTGTTTAGTAGAAGCAGAATTTCTGAGCTGTCCAAGGCTGAGTTATCTTTACAGAATGTAAAGTGGTTATTTAAGCTGTTGTCTCACCAGTTTTCCCTGCAGGAGATGGGGCTCAGGCTGTGCCATGAGCTTCCTCCCAGCTCCCACCAAGGGTATGGGAAGACCCTGGGCTTGAGAAGGAGATGGTGGCTGCTTTCAGCACCACAATTTCAGCAATCTGGGACTTTGTTCATTTCTTCCCTTGGGTTCTGTGTGCAGGTTTGTTTCAGGTTTGTTTCTTGCAGTGGCTAGATGCCTTGTGCTCACCTGTGCACGGGTGGGGTATTTCCTGCTGGCACAGGCTGTGGTTCCTGGGGAGGTGCAGGTTTGCAGCTGGGACATCTGCAGGTGGAAATGACTCTTGTCATCTCTGTTCCCCTGTGCCTGAGCTCTCTCACCCTTGGAGTAGTGTTTGTGAGCTGGTCTGGTTGAAATTGAGCTGAGCCAAAACCCCACAAAGGTTTAGTTTTGGTTTAGGCCTCCCCTGCCTTTGCTGTGTGTGAGCACAGGCGCTGCTGGCCCAGAGCAAGAGGTGACTTTTGGGGAAGTGGTGGCAGGGCAGGTGGCTGTGTGGGGTTAAAGTGTCTGTGAAATGGTGGCAGGGCTGCCTTCCTCTGTCCCAGGGAGTGAAAGCCCAGCAGTTCCCTCTGTCCCAGAGCAAGCAGTGCAGTGCTGGGTTCTTGTGCCTGTGCACATGGGATCACCACAGCACCTGCCCACTGCCTCCAGCTGCCTTGGTGTGGGCAGGGTGCCTGAAACTCACCTGGGAGGGCAGGAGGACACACCAGTGAATTGCAGTTTTACCAAAATAATTGCATTCCCCAATGCATGCTGTTTATGTTAGAATACATTTTGTTATGTATTTTAACATAAACATTATTTTAAACTGTTTTTTTAGCATAGTGGAATTACTTCCTTTGTGTGGCTCACGCTGGGGAAGCTCATCCTGCTGTGACTGTCCTGTGTGCCTCCAACTCTCCTGCAGGCTGATTGCATGTTAATGGGTTGACACAGCCCCTCCTGCATCTGTGCAGTGTCTGTAGCAACAGTTGGGATTGCTGTGTGGAAAGGCCAAACCGTGTTACTGTGGTTAAAATAGCGGCAGTGAAAGTGCAATCCCTGTTGCAAACATGCTAAATGATTATCCAGAGCAGTTCGGATCTTCTTTCCCAATGTCCGTTTCCCTTGTTAGTTTATTTTGGATCTTGGGCCAACCTTTTCTTTTTATTTAAATGTCCTTATGTAGCCATTAAGGAGGCCATAGTGACCACCATGTTTTCTTTTCGGTTTTGTGTGACAGTAACTTAGAAACGACTGAAACTACCTCAGGCTTGTCTGCCTCCTGCTGTGTGGGAGATGGGCTTCCAAACGCAGTCCGGGGAGCTGTTCCTTCCCTTGTCTTTTCTTCCTTGAAACTGAGAGGAAAAGTATGGATACAAGGTGTTCTCTGCAGGAGATCTCCTTTTATACATTCTAATAAAAATGTATTCTTGTGAATGTCCATGTTCTTTCTTGCTTAAGGGAATGTCAGTAATTGGGTGGTTCAGAGGAGACTTTTGGTCCTTGTCTCTCTTGGTAAGAAAAATTGTGCTATGGCTGTTGCTATGGAAGATAAAATGGCACAAGCTTGATTTGGGATAAAATCTGGTAATGTGGAACTGAGTCTTGCTATCCAATATGGAATACTGCATGGAGCAGGCTTTACCTTTCCCTTAGTGAAGGTTTAACTGGTGTTTGAACACAAGGCAAACACCTAAAATGCAAAGTGGTGGGAGGCAGAGCTGACAGGACATGGAGCCCGAGATCTTCCCTTCACTGAGCAGCTCCTGGCTGCTGCAGTGGCTGGAAATGCTTTGGCTTCTCACAGACTCTTGTGAGCCCTGTGTTCAGGTGTGTTGGACATGGACCTGCTCTGGGCAGGGGGACTGTGCTGCTGGGTCTCTCCAGGTGGGTTATGTGAGATTAAACCCTGTGGGAGAAGGAACACAAACTTCTGACAGGTTGAAGTCCCTGGTTTGTGAGGGCATCCGTGTGCCACGCAGAATACTGGATCTTTCCTGGCTCCCAGGGAAGCTGCAGCTGCAGTGGCTCATGTTGCCTTTCCAGGACTCCGGAGAAGCCCTTATCATCCTTCCCAGATGGAGGGAAGTGAGGGGCTTGAAAGAGGCACTTGTCCCACCAGCCTTCTGCAAGATTGATTGGCTTTTCCTAATCCATCTTTTTGATCTCTGCTAACCATCTTGTCTGCAGCTGTAACATCCTCTCCTTTGGATTTATGGACCGCTGCCTGGGGAGAGAGAGCTGCCACTGCAGGCAACCAAGCTGTTGTTTAAACCCAGGGGCTGGTGGGACTGACCTCTTTTGTTTTGTGAGTTAAATGGGTCGTGTGGAGATCAGAATTTGGCAAATCCGAATGACTTGTGTTAATCCATGAGTGGGGGCAGTGTTCAGGGTTTGGGAGGAGCTGGTGTTACACTGGAGCGCTGGAAGTGCATCCAGGCAGGGTCATTAAAAGGTACACAAACGTTGCCACTGATTTATTTGTGACTGCCTTGTTTCAGCTTTGGTTTTCACACATCTGGTGGACAGGGGAAAGCTGTAGGAGATCTGTCCCTCCTGCTCTGCCCCTGCTTGACCACAGCTGCTTTTCACATTTCTGAAGAGCTGCTTTGGTCACCTGGCCTGTTTTTAAGGGAGGAAGCATGGTCTGGTGGGTTAGAACTGGTTCTGAAAGGGCAAGGGTTGCTTTGGTGTGGGACAGTTTAGTGTGGGAGCCAAAGCTATGCCTAGAAATGTTCCTGCCCATGAAGAGGAGATAAGGGGTCATAAAAGTCTCTGTGTGGTGCTGGGAGAGTGAAAGATTGAAGGGGTCTGAGCTGTTTCCTTTTATTTTTGCAATAACTTATCCAGGTTTTCAAACCATTTGTTTGCTGCTCAGGTCTGCAGGCTTTTTGGGTACCTGTGCAGTGTAGCTGATCAGATCTCATGAAGATCCCACTTTCAGAGAATCATAGAATTCCAGATTTGGGTTGGAAAGGACCTTAAACTCATCCAGTCCCACCCCCTGCCATGGGCAGGGACACCTTCCACTACCCCGGAGTCTCCAAGGCCTGTCCCACCTGGATGAGGTGTGACTTGGCATGTGGGGAAATAACATTTGGAAAAATACGGTGTTCACCCTCAAGCCCCAATTTAGGCTTATCCCAAGGCAAAACACAGTTTCATAAGAAGAACCCAAATAAAAAAAGGTGTAAATTTGGAAGGGCACTGGGGTGGTGTTTCTTGCTCCATGCGGTGCTGGCTGCCCAATTTAACTGAACAAGTTCTTTGTGTTTGAGGATGGAAACCAGAACATTTAAAATTGTTGCTTTAGGTTATAGACTCACTTTAGACTATGGATTGTTGCACTGGGGGTTAAACTGTTCTGTACAAACACACCCAAGAGTCTGGGATATGGTACTGGAACTCAGAATTAAATCAAAACCTTGCCATTTAAGTATCTTAAGGGATGTTAGTTTAAAAATTTGATGTAACCAAAGCAGCCACACCTGGAGGAGTGTAGAGCTTTGTATTCGGGGGAATTACAAACCGTTCCAACAGCTAGCATGTGGCAAAAATGTTGCAAGCTCTTAATTTATACCTTACCTTGCTCTTGTAGGGTGTTCTGTGGAAGTGCCTCATTTGACTGTTTGTAGTTGGAATTTGGTGCTTTGTAGAACAAAGGTGTGCACAGATAACTGAGCTATGGCTGGTGCTGATCATGTCATACACTGTGATCTTGTGTGTATAATGTGAAATGTATTATTTGGGCTGCTTTAGTTTTCTCACCCGGGTGGCAGAGGAAGAGCCGGGAGTGCTGCTGAGTCCTGGAATATCCTGAGCTGGGAGGAACCCTCAGGGATCATCAGTGCAGCCCCTGGCCCTGCCCAGACACCCCAACAACCCCACCCTGGGCATCCCTGGCAGCTCCTGCAGCTCTGGGACCATTCCCTGGGCAGCCTGGGCAGTGCCCAGCACACTGAGTTCTGGTCACATTGGTGATTTTTAAATTCGAGTAACAAACAAGGAATGTGATTATAGAAAAGGTTAATGATTGCTTCAATATGCGTGTTTGGAAAGAGCTTTTGGGCACTGTCTTCTTTGGCTTTCAAAACACAAATGAGGGTTTCTTGTATCTGCAAGATACAAAAGTGTCCCAGTGGCAGCTGATGTGAAGCTGCAAGGTTAACCCGGCCATAGCAGAGCCCAAGGGAGACCGGCTGAGGGGTGAAACCAGAGCCTGGGTGGACAGGGATGGGTTGGATTCAAACACACACAGATGTCCCAGCCAATGCATGTGGCCTTAATGCAGGTGTTAACACCTTAATGCAGGTGTTTCATTGGTCAAGGTGTGGCCAGTCCTAAGGCCAGACCTATCACCTGTCAGGGGAGGGAGTTTTCAACCTCCTGTATAAGGAGGATGAAAACAATAAACGAGGCTGCTGTCTCAAGGATCTCCAGGGATATTTGTCATCTGTCTCCAACAACGACTCCTGTTACACAAAAGGTCTTTTTTATGAGGAAGTGAAGGAAAAGATTGAACTCTCAAAATTTGCTCAGTGGTCCAACCTCCATGGCCTGAAGGGTCACAGGAGTTGGAGTCTGTAGGGGGACTCAGCTCTGAGTGTGTGGGACAGAAGCTTTGTGTGTTCAGAGTTGCAGCAGTGGGATGTTCCTGGCTCCAAAGTCCTGTGCTCAGAGTTGTAGCAACATGTGGCTGGAGAAATCTGTTGTAAGAATCGGAAGTGTGAAGCTGTTGAGTCCTGCTGGCTGAAACTGTGCTCCAGTGTTTTCCATAGAATGTTGGATGCTTTTGGAGTGACTTTTGAGAAAGTGTCTGCTTTCTTTGTTATTTTTTCCAATGAAATATCTTGGCAGAAACTATTGAACTTTCTCTGGGAACTCACATTTCAATTTAAAATTCAGCATTTAGGTTGAAGACCAGAACTCTGTGAAAAGTTCAGCTGGAGAGGGTTGGCTGCAACAGCTCAATGTGTGTTTAAGTTTGGTTTGTTTAAAACTTGTTGTGAAGAGCTTTGGGCAGTCTCAATAATCACTGCAGACTGGAGCTCTTTACTTTAAATACTTTCCACGTTAAAGAGATAAGGATGATTGTGAAAAGCTTCCATTTTTGTGTCTCAGAAGATTCCAAAGGCCTCTCAGGCGACATAAATACAGGAACATTGGAAAGTACATCCAGGCCGGGAGCAGCACGTAGTGTGCTCCATCCCCTCCAGTGCAGGGAGGAGGGAGGGAGGGAGAGCAGCCTGGAGCAGGAGGAGGATGAATGGAGCTGCTCTTTGTGACAGGGAGCACCGTGGTGGCATCATCTCATCTCGTGACTGGGAACAGAACACAGAGGCTGCTTGAGCCTCGGCCAAAAGGCTTCTGCACACAGGATTCCAGGATTGATGGAATCTGTGGGAGGCTCTTCCCCAGGAGGTTCCACTGCCAAAGCCCTGTGGGTGTCAGAGTCCAGCACGACACACGAGCACAACCTGCCTGCAACCTGAGTCATGGGCACTGCAGCTGGGAAAAATGATATAAAACACCTGAACTGAGCCAAAAACCCCAAACTCAGACCCGTGGCTGCACTGGAGAAGCTTCACCTGCCTTGCACTTTGAGGTGCAGGGTTGGCTGTTGGCTGAGCAGGGTAAGGTTGATCAGGCTGCTGGTGCTGCAGCAGAGCTGTCAGGAATCACATCCATGTTTCAGGAACCACATCCCTGCTCCCAAGCTGCTTGATTCAGTGTTCATCACCTGGGGCTCCGAGGGACCCAGGTTAAAGCTGCTGCTCCGAGCTCTGGTGTGTCTGACCTGAACCAGTGCATCTCCTGATGGCAGGGGCTGCAGCAGGGTCAGGATCTCGGGGAGGCTGGAGCAGGATCTGGGGAGTTTGGAAAGTCCATGGCAGAGGCTGGAGCAGGATCAGAATTTGGGGAGTTTGGAAAGTCCATGAAAGAGGCTGGAGCAGGGTCAGGATTTGGGGAGTTTGGAAGGCTGATGGCAGAGGCTGGAGCAGGGTCAGGATTTGGGGAGTTTGGAAGGCTGATGGCAGAGGCTGGAGCAGGGGCAGGATTTGG
>VXBU01004134.1:94911-163705 GCA_013400315.1 Bombycilla garrulus
TGCTTGAGACCTTGGGAGCGTCTCTGCTTAGCCAAAGTCTGTTGGAGAGTGAAGTCAACTTGGGAAGTGTTTCAGCATGGGAAGTCCAGCAGCAGTAGATGTGGAACTGGTTTGGATTTCTCTGTTCCTAGAGAATCTCACAAACTAAGCTCAAGGGCCCCTTCTGTCTGGAGTTTCCATGTGAGGCTGTGCAAAGTCACTTAAATTGGCTGATCTGTAGTTGTCTATGTGAATTGTGCTTTATTATTATTTTTTAGATAGATTTTTTTTTTTTACTTTTCAACCCAAGACAGAAGAATCTCTTAATTAGACAATTTTTGTCACTTCTAGGGGTGTTTTCATGAAGAGCTGTAGTACAAAGGGTCTCTGGTGCTCTGCTCACACTGCAAGTGTCAAACCCCAGCAGCGGGAATAGAACTTCCTCCCAGGAAATGGTTATGCCAGAATAAGCCTGAATTCACTTTTCCACTATAATGTGCTTTTGTTGATAAGGTGAATTCTGACTCTGCAGGAACACAGTTTACTTGGAGAGCTGGATCAGCCCAGGGGGCTCTGCTGAGATAATTCTGCATGGAGTGAAATGTGAACATTTCTGGGGGATGTTTATGGATGAGCTGCTGTCCTGGGTTATTCTTATACTTGGCAGATAAGAAATGAGAAGAAAGAGAAGTTCTCCTCCCTCCTTGTGCCCTCCTTTCAGTGCACAGGGGAAAGAGGAGAGAACACACTCTCTTTTATTTGTGCACTGAGAGGCAGGAGCAAGTTTTCGTTTGGTTGCTTCCCTGGTTTCTAGGCCAAGGTTTGTCAAAAGAATCACCTGACATTCCTGGGAGACTGGATTGTGGGTGCTGCTGTTTTCTGTAGGGTTTGGGCTGTCCCAGCCCAGGAGACTGGAGGAAACACAGCCCCAGATGGTTCTGTGATGTTTGGGGTGCTGCTGTGGCAGCAGGAAGTTGTTAAACGTGGCCAAGGCAGCGCTCAGCTCCAGGCTCTGTGGCTTCCATGCCAAGTGTCCTGGCTACTGTTGTTGGCTGGTTTTCCTTCTCCATGTTGTAACTGGAATGATTTGGTTTTCTTGGCTTAGACTTCTGTGTGACTTCTAGATCTGGGGTTAACTTTTTGTCATCTGGAAAGAGGAATTTTTTTCCAGTAAAATGGTGTTCTCTCATAGCTTTAGTACAGAATCTCAGACTGGTTTGGGTTGGAAGGCAACTTAAATATAATTTAGCTCCATTTTCCACCATCCCACCTTGCTCCACACCCTGGGCCAGCCTGGCCTTGGGCACTGCCAGGGATCCAGGGGCAGCCACAGCTGCTCTGGGCACCCTGTGCCAGGGCCTCACACCCTCCCAGGGAACAATTCCTGCCCAATATCCCATCCAGCCCTGCCCTCTGCCAGTGGGAGCCATTCCCTGTGTCCTGTCATTAACTCCCCATATGAAAATTTCCTCTCCCTCCTGTTTATGAGCCCCTTTAAGGCACTGGAAGGATGGCAGACACAGAAATTCTTGCCTGTCTGTCCATCTGTCCTGAGACTTTTAGCCAGGCATCAAAAGGGCTGGGTACAAATTTCATGGAAACTTCTCCAGGCCTGGCTGATCCCAAGTGCATGAACTGGTTATACAAGGGAAAATGAGTTTCCTCCTGAAAATTGGAAAGCTGAGCTACTGATGGAAGATGCTTCCATTTGACTCAGATCATGCCCTTCCATGTCTTGAAAATGAGATAATACAACCATTTTCTGTCATCAACCGTCAGTGGTTTTCTTTTTCTCTTCCCTTCCTTTCCCTGTCCCCAGTCCTCTCTTTGTTACCTGTCTCTGCCCTTTGCTACAGAATTTCCCCTGGTAACTCTACAGAAATGACATTTCTGCAGCACAAGGCAAGGGAAATTATTTGAGGGCGTATTTCTGGAAGGGCTGTAGATACAAGACTCCTAATTAAAAGGTCAAAGCCACTTGCAGAAACAAATGTCTAAATATAACCCCAGCTTTGTGCAGATGGACTCTGGTAGCCAAGGCTTCACAAGCTGCATCCATCAATGTGTGCAAGAACTCCTGTGGTTTCCCTAAAATAGAACTTTTGTTCTACAATGGTGAATATAAGTGCAGCTCCAAGGGCTCTTTTTACCATGAATATGTAATAATTTGCTAAAGCCACTTGTGCTTCTGTTACTCCTGAATGAACTCCCAAATGAAATCGACAACCTCTGTGTCTCACCCTGGTGTGGATGTGTGATGTTCAAGGTGTTTTTGGGTTTTTTATTTTAGAATTTTATTTTAGAAAGCCATTCCCTGTGTGAGAATCTCAGTGCCCATCTGGGGCGGGGAGCCCGTGCCAGATGCTGGGCCAAGGGAATCAGCTGTTCATTGGGAACTTGCACTTGAGTACCTGCTGCATCCCCATAATCCCCAAAGGCTTCAGCCACATCATTCCCAGCCACACAGTCCCTGACTGCAGGGAATGACAAAGAAATAAGTAGAATGACAGTTCCTTCAAACCAGTCAGAGATAATTGAAAAATTTATTTTCTTAAGCCTTATTTTCTTCTTGGAGGGCTCATTTTGATGGCTTTAATGGGTGGAATTCAAAGACTCCTTTAACCCAGTATGCTTGGCACCTGTGTCCTTAAAAACACTGTGATTCATGTAAACTCCTAATAAACAGCACCTGACATGTCTCTTTTTTTTTTAATTTAATTTCAGGACAAACACCACGATGCTGCTCATGAAATTATTGAGACAATTCGGTAAGTGCTCGGTGCAGCCTGGCTGGGACCTGTCCTGGGCCTCACTGCAGCTCTGGGAAGGGATGTCTGGAGTCAGGACGTGCAGGAGGGCAGCAGTTACCATTTAGCAACTCTGAGTTATTTTCTAAGCTGAATTTGCTGCAACACAAAGCTCCCAGCCAAATAGATTTTGTTTTATCTTGCCATATTCCATTCTATTTTGAACAGAATTAAAAAAGTGGTGGTGTTCAGGTTTAATATTTGTGGCAGTTTATATTTGAGCTGTGGACAGACAAGGTTAAGGAAACATCCTTGGCTTGATGTGTTATGTCCTGATCTTGCCTCTGCCCACCCTGTCTGTTTCCCCTGTTGCTGGGATCTTGCAGCATTTGGGTTGTTTGGCAATGATCTCCCTGTAGCATTCCTCTTAATCCTGCTGATGGAGTTGGAACAGCGTGGGGAAAATGGGAGGATAAAGGTGAAAGACAACTGTGAGGAGCAGAGAAGTCAGAGGATTTCCCAACATGGGCTCTCAGGACGTGACTTGCTGTTATTTCAGCAGGATTAGGAGGGGACTTGCCAAAGAACAACTTTTAATAAATGCTACACGAATTCCCCAAACACCTGAGGGATGAGGATGAGTTATCCTCATTACAAAGCTGTTCTTGTTAACTGTTTTAGATCCTTACAAGCTGCCCCTGGCTCAGCTCAGGGCTGTGTCTGCAGCAGGTTTTACTGCTTGGCTGGTGCAGATACAGGTGAGGGAGGAGGTGTCTTACCTGCAGAACCCCCTGAGCTCAGAAATTGGTCATATTTGGCAAAGGAAAAGGTAGTAGTGAGCCTTGTGTGCTCCCAGTGTGTGTGTGAGAGAGCCAAGTGCTTGATAACATCACTCACATGCCTGAAATCAGAGCATTTCCCATGGTCTGGGGAGGCAGAGGATGTGGAACGAGGCTGCAGTTGAAAATTTTTCTCCTAAAGGAGTTTCTTTTCCTGTCTACAAACCACTGCCACTGGTGGGGATAAGATCCTGTGCTTTGGGATCTTGTGGCAGAGTTTGTCAGTGCGGTGTGAAGGGCCCTTCCAAGGGGCTCAGAGAGAGCTTGGGCTGGAGGAGCTGCCTGGTTCTTGGTCCTTTCTGTGCTCTAGGCAAAGGGAAGCTGTCTTAGGGAGCAGTTGGGTCAAATAATGTTTCACAACTGTGTTTTAAGCAAGGTTAGAGTGAACTCAGTGTCAGAAACTCTCGTGCTGCCTTTGCCTTGTGCAAAGTGCCCACAGCGTTATTGTGAAAGTGGTGGGTGGGAGAATGCAAGGAAGCCTTTCTCTCATCAGCAGTGAAATCGTGGACTCATGGAATATCCCAGGCTGGAAGGGACACAAGGATCAAGCTGCTGGCAGGCAGCTGTTGATTGCCTGTTCCTGTGATTAAAGAATGAGGAGTTTGCAGGGAGAGCCCTGGTGCTTTTAGGGGAGATGGGACATTTTGGAAGAGGGTCAGCCATACATGTCCAAGTTCTGGTTTTCACTGGCCTGTTTAGTTATTAACCATGTGTGAATCAGCCAGAAGGAACAGAACTGTTGGTCTTTAGTATTTTCTTCCCCCCATTTTAATAGTGAAGAATGGAGCAAAGTTCGCAAGGAAGAAATTCTGCGTTTCCTACTGGAATTCATCCTGCAGTGTTGGTTTTTTTTTGATCCTGACAGTGCTTTCCAATTTGATATTTGTGGAGGAAAGTGTGTGCAAAGCTTCTGTGGCTTTAAAATTGCCTTTGAAGGGAATTAATCTTCCTCCATTCCACAAGTGAAGCTCTCTCCTGTGAGCTGCCATTGTTGGATGCACTGCAAGTGGGCACAAGCTTTTCCTTTCAGATGGCCACAACACACAGGGCTGTGTTAATTCAGAATATCAAAGGGATCTTTTATCAAAATAACTTCTAAAAATCTGGTTTGGTTGGGTGTGTAAGGTATAAGAGCAGTTTAGACACTCCCCAGAGGAGAATATCCTGGCACTGTGTGGGTTTTTGGGCTGCTGTGGGAAATATCTTCTCCACATTCAGCTTTGTCAAAGCTTCCTGCAGCATCAGAATTTTTTGGAAATGCTGCACTTCTGCATTTTATGTTAGATTAACATCAGCCATGACTTTGAGTATTTTTAGACACGTGGAATACATTTATCACCTCATTTTGAAGCTTTATGCTCCTGCCAGTGTCTGCAGACATCTTGCTGTTTATTCAGTACAAATGTGAACTGTTGCAGTTTTCCATGATGTCTGCGTTATTCCTAACAATACTGTGAGCTCTCAGGGCTGCTGCAGTATCCTCTCTTCATGTAAAGCAGTCCACAATTGAGACAAATGACCTTATTACACTTAATTGGCAATACCTCTATTCATAATTTCTTCTCTTCTTCCAGGTGGGTCTGTGAAGAAATCCCTGATCTCAAGCTCGCCATGGAAAACTATGTTTTAATTGACTATGATACAAAAAGGTGAGAGGAATGTTTTTGTTCCCAGCAGGAGTTCAGGCCAGCACTGGGTGTAGTGAACCAGTGTGTAACTGGTTATTCTTAGACACTACCAACTGAAGTTCTCTCTCAGAACTGGCTTCAGGCTCTGCCGGAGTTATTTTGGTAGGAAATGTGTAACAGCAACATTGGCAGAGGCAGTTGGATTAAGGACATAATTGTAAACTCCACGCAGCTCCAGTGCAGCTCTGCTGTACGTTGAATTTCTCACTGCGAAACAATGATCGGTATCTGCGCCCTTGGAGTGCAGCCAGGGTGGGAATGTCACTGGCAGTGAGGTTCCTGCTCTCACTGCAGGGCACGGCAGAGCTGGGTGCCACTGGGAGCTGCACCTGCCCCTTCCTCCCTTGCTGCTGGTGGGGGCTGAATTCAAAGGAGAAATTCCCAGGAATGTTGTGGGCTGCTGGAGGGTTCTGAGGTGCCTCAGTTACATGGGAATTCACACTCACAAGCAGTTCAGAATGAATGTTCCTTATGGGATATTCCCCTCCTGGCTGGGAGAGGCAGATCCTGATCTGTGGTGTTGCTGTGGAGAGTTCTGAGGTTCTGTGCATGGACTTGGCTCTACTGAGGCTGGGAAAAGGGAGGATGCTCAAGCTGCCGTTTACAAAAACCTCTGTGGTTGCCTTCATGGGAAAGACTGAATTTATCCAAGCCCACAGAATGACTAAACTGTTAGAAGAAAGTTTATAGATGAAACTGCATTGCTTTGGGTAGATTCCCAAAATATCCTGAGTTGGATGCCACAGGGATCATCAGTGCAGCCCCTGCCCAGACCCTCCAACAATCCCTCCCTGAGTGTCCCTGGCAGCTCCTGGAGCTCTGGCAGCCTCGGGGCCGGGACCATTCCCAGTTCAGTGCCCCTGCACCCTCTGGGGGAAGAACATTTCCCAACCTAAACCTCCCCAGCACCAGATACTTCTGTCATGATCTGCTTAAGGTATTGCTTCCTCTTCTCTCAATTTTCAACTGTTTCATTGCAAGACTTGTTAGTCCCTGTCTTCCTCCTGGAAAATTCAAAAGGAGTAATCAAGGTCAAGCATCCCTTGTCATTAAAATCCATTAATTCGGATTTGTGGATTACTCACAGCAACTGCATTACTGTAATTTTGTGGTTCTGGCATCCTCACTGGGTGTGTTTCACTGGGGACCATCAGTGTGGTTGGCAGCAATGCTGAATAAAAGTGAAACTCCCGTTTCCTGAAGTCACCCCTACAGTCACACACTATCTTCCTGCAGCTTTTCAATGAAGTGATGAACTGGAATTCTGGTAATGATTTCAGTCTTTTTTCTTCATTTGAAAAAAAAATTGTCAGAAAAATCTGGCAGCAGATGGGCTGAGCTGATGATGTGAAGGAGAAGCAGCAGGTTCTGGAAATGCAGACAAACCCTGCTGCAGCCTCTTGCTTTTCCCAGCGTGGAAACAAGCACAGGCAGCTGGAAGCTTGGAATGGAATGGGCAGAACTCATGGCAGAGGTGTCCTGGATGTGTAGTGACCTCAAGGATCACAAGAGACTGGAGTGTCCCTTCTGATGTCCCCTGTCCCCTTCCCAGCTTTGGAAATGCCCGTGGTTTAACAATGTCACTCCTGGAACTCCTTGTGTTGTTTTGGCAGCTCTTTGTGGGTCTGGTTATGTAATGGTTGATGTTCCCAGGAATATACTTTTTCCTGGCCTGAGATGAATTGATTTAATCCTCTCAGCTTGTGTCATTAGGGCATCTGCCTGGGCTGACCATAATCCCAGCCAGCCCATGGAGCAATCCCCAGGTTTTCCTGATGGGTGATGTTTTAGGCTGTGTTCTGGCTCTGTCTGCATTTTCAGTCCCAGAGTGAATTTCTGGAAAAGCATCTGCTCTTCTCAGGACTGATTATCTCATGGAGAGAAGATAGCAGAAAGGAGAAAAATGTACAGACCTCTGAAATTTCTGCTCAGTTGAAAACATGGAGAAGAGGTTCTGAGAATACAGAACTTGACCAGGAAAAGGGCTGTACTCAAAGTATGACTTACAATAAAGGAACTTGTATTATTTGTCATGTACTCCTGGTCTACTGTGGATTTTATTTAAAGGGAACAAAGTCTTAAATCTATGTATGTGATGACACATTCTGAGAGAAGCAAACCCTAAATACCTACTAGGCAAGAGGATGGAAAAGCCCAAGGTTTTGCCTTCCCACCTGTTTTGAGCTGCCCCTGTGTTCTCCCCCCAGCTTTGAGAGCATGCAGAGACTGTGTGACAAGTACAACCGAGCCATCGACAGCATCCACCAGTTGGTAAGAATTGAATTTAAACCTGCCATGGGGTTTGTGTGCCACGTTTGAATTCAGGTAGTGAAGAACAGCAGAAAGGTGGGACTGACTCAGTGCTGCATTATACCTGCTCCTGTAGCATCAGCAATATCCAGCACTTGCATTTTTGGGGGGCTTGAGCTTTGTATTGAACTTATTTTCTTGATCACACCTGGGCAGTCAAGGAGTTAATATTGGAGGGACATTCTTACAGAAAGAAAGGGAATTAAACAGCACTTTTTGTTCCCAAATTCAGAGCTGTTGCTCTTCCTTGTGCACTTCTGGCACTGTTATTTTGGCGCTTGGAAATAGCTGACTTGCCTTTAGGGAGAGGGTGGGAAAGGTTTATCTGCATTTAACACAGGGATTTCTCATATAGATTGACTTTTGCACAGGGAAATCTGTGACTTATGGATACTTGAATAATCCATATGAACTCTCCTGTGTGTTGTGGAAGTGATCCATGGCTTAGGAATTTCCTTGCCACAGTTCAGCTACTCTGGCCTGTGGGATCACTGGCTAGAGTAGAATGTAATCTCTTTTCAGGCCAATTTAATGAGCTTTTTGTTTCTCTTAGCCCCAAAAAAGGTTGAACAAGAGGAAACAAAACATGAACAATGAATAATGTTACTATTCTGCTTAATGAGAAAACATAAATGGTTTTTTTTTTCTCTGCTGTGATTATGGGAGTTATATGAAATATGGAGTATTATGGCAAGAAGCCTTTTTTTGCTGGATTTTCTTAATTTTTTGGGCCTTAAAAACTTGTGCTTATTTGGATTCATGCACCTTCTTATCTATGTTGGTTAATAGCTAAATATTAGCAGCTATTCAGCATTTGCAGTTGCTATCTGAACTGGCAAAACTAATGGGTCTATTTTTTCCTTCCCATCTGAATCTCACAGGAATGTTTAGGAGGGGGCCTGAAATTGCCCGTTTTTGGTTTGTTTTTATCAAAGGGAGAGGTAGACATTTTTAAAACTTCTATGCTTAGGATGGGTTTTTTTCTGAAGAAGAAAGGAAACTTGATTTCCATCTCTTTCCTGCCACTCCCTGTCTGAGTGCATCTGATCCCTCCCATGTGACAGCTCCTGGAGCAAAATTAACCTGTTCTTGTGTTGACAGTCAACATCATTTCAGTGGGGATAGCAAAGAGAAGAGGAGTGAACAAAGTTTTATACCCACCCAACTCTATTCAGTGTTGTGCTTTACATTGCCACATTGCCAATTGTTTTTTGCATCTGTTTAAATTCCCCTTTATCCCCTCTGAAGTTACCTGTTAATTGAGGTGTGACAAAGTGCAGAGCATCTGCTGGTGCAATTTCTGCACTATCACAGAATCATTTGGGTGAGAAGGGACCTCAAAGCCCATCCAGTGCCCCCCCTGCCATGGCAGGGACACCTCCCACTGTCCCAGCTGCTCCCAGCCCTGTCCATCCCGGCCTTGGGCACTGCCAGGGATCCAGGGGCAGCCACAGCTGCTCTGGGCACCCTGTGCCAAGGCCTCACACCCTCCCAGGGAACAATTCCTGCCCAATATCCCATCCAGCCCTGCCCTCTGCCAGTGGGAGCCATTCCCTGTGTCCTGTCCCTCCAGCCCTTGTCCCCAGTCCCTCTCCAGCTCTCCTGGAGCCCCTTCAGGCCCTGCAAGGGGCTCTGAGCTCTCCCTGGAGCCTTCTCTTCTCCAGGTGAGCACCCCCAGCTCTCCCAGCCTGGCTCCAGTTCCGTTCTCTGCAGCCCAAGCTGAGGGAGAGGGGCTGGGAGGGGACAGTCCCTCGTGGCCCAGCTGGGTTTGGTGCCAGTTCCTTGTCCCCACGCTGGGCTCACAGCCTGTCCCTGCTGTCCCTGCAGTGGAAGGGGACGACGCAGCCCATGAAGCTGAACACACGTCCCTCCAACGGGCTGCTGAGGCACATCCTGCAGCAGGTGTACAACCACTCGGTCACAGACCCCGAGAAACTCAACAACTACGAGCCCTTCTCCCCCGAGGTCTACGGAGAAACTTCCTTTGACTTGGTGGCCCAAATGATTGATGAGATTAAAATGACAGAGGATGATTTGTTCGTTGACTTGGGCAGTGGTAAGTGACCAATAACTTCCTTTTCTCTTTTTCTTTGCTGTTCGTACTTTAAAACTCCCATATTTGGGAAGTAACCCAGAACTGGGGATTGTGTTACGGGATAAGCATCTTTTCTAGATAATCCCCAAAGATGCTCCTGCTTTTTATGCCAGGATTAAATGGACCAAACAAACACCCCAGACCTGTTTTCTGGTGGCAGTGAAATATCAAGCTGCAATGCCATAAACCCTTGTTACAAACCCCTTTGTTTGTGTTGGTGTTGTTGGATACACTTGTGAAGAAGAAGCAATGTTAAAAAGGTTGTTTGACCCATGAAGTTGCATTCCTAAGGATTCATCTGTTTTCACTGGATTTGCTTTGTGCCCTCTGTATCTGAAAATGGGATTTCTTGACCCTTCTTGTGTGGAATCTGAAAGTGAAGCTTTTTTGCCTCTGACTTGTCAGTGTGTCAAAAGAGTTTTTTTAGTTTACTTGAACACTTGTGAAACCCCACAAAATCTAACCCACAACTGCAACAGAGTTGAATTTTAAAAGGAAATCGGTGCCTTTGGTGAGGAAACCAGGTATGACTCAAGCACATGTGCAACAGAGATACTGAGTAAGAAGATGATGTTCTTTTTCTTGGTAAAATATGGTTCAGAACAGGAAAGGAGTAATAAGAATTTCCCCTCTTGCTTGATGTGTTTTGAAGTTTTAGCACATTTCAACCCAAACAAGTATGTGTGATACAGGACTTCTGGGGAAAAAATATATTTAAAAAAAANAAATATTAAATAATATACTATTAAATGCATATAAGAACATATTGACATATATTATGAAAATGAATCATATAAATATATGAAATATAACAATGTATTATATTAATATGAATATAAAAATATACATATATACACCAGCTCTTCAGAGATTTTCTTACCCCTCCTTGCTCTCTCAGTGGGACTGATTGAAATTTCCTGTCAGGGACTGATGTTCAGATGAGACCTTTAGAAAGACATCAGAGCTGAGAAACTCTTTTCCATCTGGAGGGAAACAAAATCTCCCCAGATTCTCACAATTGTTTGTGAGAAGGTTAAAGAAGATCATATCTGGGGCTCTGCAGTGCTGCAGGTCGGGTCCCAGGCCATGGCAGATACTTTCATCTGTTATCCCCAGAAATAAATCAGGTGTTTCTCGCTCCCATCTCGGGGTTGAGCAGCACCAGGGAGTGGGAATGGCTCTGGGAGTGCCCAGCACCTCCAGTGTGCATTCCAGCTGGGAATGTCAGAGCCCTGGCAGCTGGAACTGCCCTCAGCCCAGTCCCACACGTCACCTGCTTTTCTTGTGTGTGCTTTGCTCTAAAAGCTTCTCTGCCTTGGCAGTGCTTTCGCTGCAAGTGCTCTCAGCTCTGGGGTTTTTGTTCCCTGCAGGTGTGGGGCAGGTGGTGCTTCAAGTGGCTGCAGCCACAAACTGCAAACATCACTACGGAGTGGAGAAAGCTGATATTCCAGCCAAGTATGCCGAGGTGAGTGAGCCTGGGCTGTGCTGACTGTGCCTGCAGCCCCTCGCTGCTGCAGGGTGACAAGAGCTCTGCTGCAGGAAAAGCAGAATTTCAGCCCTGCTGGATTTTTGCTTCTCAGATCAGCCAGTCGTGGAGCACTGAAATATCAGCAATGCAAGAATGTGCTTGAGGAAAGAAGTGTGTCCAGTCTGGAGTGTTCAGAAGGAGCATTGGCATCTTTCTAGAGTGATTTCAGGCCCTGAGAGGTCTTTTAACAATAATGCCAGAGCCTGTTCAAAACAGAGTGCAGGATGAGCTTCACCCAAATACCTGCAGTTACTCTGTGTCTGGAATGGTTCTAATGCAGCTCCCAGAGGCCACAGCAGGAATAAAATCACCAAATAATTAATTCTTAAATATTTTAAAGGCCATGTGCTGCCTGTGGTGGTGATGCCCCTTTTTTCAGTTATTAAACCATCTGAAGTTCCTCCTGAGGCCTGTGCTGGGTGTCTGGTGTGTAACTGCTTAGCAGGCACCTTAGTGAGGAAAGCTGTCAAATGGCCTGAAGCTGAATGAGGGGAGGTTTAGATTAGAGATTAGGAAGGAATTCTTTGTTGTGAGGGTGGCACAGGGTGCCCAGAGCAGCTGTGGCTGCCCCTGGATCCCTGGAATCCAGGTTGGATGGGGCTTGGAGCAGCCTGGGATAGTGAGAGGTGTCCCATGGCAGGGGGTGGAACTAAATGGTATTTAAGGTCCCTTCCAGCCCAAATCACTCCATGATTGTTTGATAATGTTTAGTCAGGCTTCTTTAGTCAGGTTTCTTTGCACTTCTAATTCTGTGCCAATGGGACACACACAGATGATGAGTTCAAAGCAAACCTGGGAGGCCACAAGCACACAGGGAAGGTCAGTCATGTCTGACCACAAGAAGTTTGCTTCTTTCAGTAGCCTGAGCAGAAACTGATCCCTCTGGATTGTCAAAACACAGCCTGAACAGGCTGGAAAATTATCCCTCGTGGAGGGAGGGAATAAATAAAACTCCTTGATCCTTCTTTTCAGTGATGTGGGCAAAAATGTATAAACACAGTGGTGAGGACGATCAGTCAAGGACCTGAAAATATACTTTCTTTCCCCTGCCAGGACTGAGTGGAAGTTTTACCTGGAGGGCTCTGCAGAGTCCCTCTGTGTGAACATCCTGGTTTTGCTTTGGAGCATTTACAAAGCCAGGAATCCCCTCTGTGTTTACCCTTAAACTTTAAGATCAGCTTTATAAAGAAAAGTGAAATTCTCGCTTTCACTAATACCCCTTCCTGTCACCCTGTGACCACAAGGCTTTAGAGAAAACAACAAACAAAAGAATGACCCACAAATTAGAATTAGGGCTAGTCACTGCTTCAGTGTCACAAGTCTTCCATGAGACTACTGGGTGAACAAAATGTTCTGCATTATTTCCCTGGTTAAATCCTCAGATTTAACAACCGGGGAGCTGCTGCAGTGTCAGACTGTGTGGAATTGCCTTGTGCCTCTGTTAGGGCCCAATTTTTCCTCCAAATATTGGTGGAAGAAGTTGGGTTGAGTTTCCAGTTAAATTGGCTGTGGCACCACATCTCTGGGTGCCATGGTGATGGTACCCAGAAAATAGATGGATAATAGAATTTGAAAAGCTTCACCTAACAAGAGAGAATGTTACGGATTTGTTTTAGTGAAGTTGCCTTATTAAATTAAAATGTAAGTTCATTCATTAAAATATTGAGGATTTTTGAGTTATCCTGCTCAGCTTTGGAGTGCTTTTGAGCATAAAACATGCCTTCAATGCAGGGAGTTTTGTTGAGCTGCTGATGGAGCAGCTGATCAACCATGAGCTTGAGTTGTCAGTGGGATCAGAATTTCTGCTGGGCTTCTGACACAGAATCACAGAGTAGTTGGTGTTGGAAGGGACAGGTGACACAGGAATGTGTCCAGGTGGGTTTCCAATGTCTCCAACGAGGGAGACACCTCCAAATTTGGGCCAAATCCTAAAGATCAGCTGGGCCCAGGCTGCTGGCAGGGTGGTGATGGGGATGTGTGAGGCACTGAGCTGTCTGGAGATGGGATTTGTTCCTTTCTCCCTTCTTAGGACAACAGAAAACAGCAGAGCCCTCCCTCCTCTGCGGCCCTGGTGCATTTGGGTGCAGTTTGAAGCAGGATTCCCCCTCTGGTTGCTGCTGGGATACTTTGCCTGTGCTCTCTGCCTCCTCAGTGACCCCAGCACACCTGGCTTGGTCCTGGTTGTGCCTTTGCCCCCTGGGCTGCACCCACCTCCTCCTTGTGGGGTTTATGCACCACAGCTTAAACTTGGGCTGTTTTTAGTGCTGGGCAGTGTAAGGGCTTTTCTTAGAACACAGAACTTCCATGGAAAGGGTGGGGGTGAAGATGCCAGCTTTGCCCTGGCCCTAAGGAAGGGAGGGTTTGGTTTTTTTAAGGAAACTGAACAGCAGGAGCTCTGTGTCTGCCTGGGCTTGGAATGTTAATGGCAAAAAACCTCCAACCAGACAGAATTCTTGGGGGTCAGTGAGTGCTTCAGAACTGTGTCTCCACTGCTTTGATGGAATTGGAAATTTGAGATGTCCTAATAGCTGGTTTTGGTTTTCCTCCCTCTTGCAGACGATGGACAGAGAGTTCAGAAAATGGATGAAATGGTATGGGAAGAAACATGCAGAATACACAGTGAGTGAAACTCGGCTGCAGATGGGGATCCACAGTCACGTGCAGAGTTTGTTAAGGCCCCTCCAGCCTTTCCTCAGCCACCAGAAGTTGAGCCACAGCTTCTCTCTGGCTCTTATTCTTGATCCTGGGCATGGTGTTTCCAATATATCCTCCCAGACCCCTCTCTTTGTCTTGCCAGATGTGGGGCACGGTGTTATTTGGAGCACCTCCAGGTCTTTCCAGAAACTCCTGGAAGATTTATTCTTCTAAAATGGTTTTCTGACTGGGGCTGCCACGAGTCTTCTGTTTGTGTTAAATCCTCTTTTCCTTTTTCCCTCCCTCTCTCCATGGATTGGGGTTTTTGCCAGGTATGAGGTTCCTCCTTGGGGTTCTGAACTCTCCTGCTGGAAATAAGAGCTGAGCTTTGGTTCTGCAGGCAGGGGAAGGTGTGGTCACCTGGGCCCAGTTCTGGAGGGGATGGGGTGCAGGGGGGAGGTTCTGGATGGATGGAGATTGGAGCAGGAAGCTCCAGGAACAGTTAACAGGCTGGGTGCTTCTCAGAGGAGGGTGGTGGGTTAGTTCTGCTTTGGAAAGGTTTGGAATTGGATGTTCTGAGGGTGGAGCTGGAGCAGGAGGAGTAAATGGGTCATCATGGAGAATCTTCCTGCCTGTGCCACGGGTTGTGGTGGATTTACTTTGTCTTGCTCCCGATGTTTCTTTATTTTTGAGGGTGTTTACCACTCCAAGGATGGTGTGAAGGACGTGCAAATCCATGCACTGTCCAGTTCCATTCCTTCCTTTTTCCCTTTCTTCCCCTTAATTGTCATTAAGAAAATCTGCTCCCTGCTTAATCACTTTCCAGTCAGGAAATGGATGTACAGTAGGAACCCACTGGGAGTTTTGAAAACACATTTCTTTCTGCTTTTGCCACTTTCCTATGGTCAGGGAGAGGCTGGGTGGGTCAGGGATGTTCCCTAATATCCCAGGGAAGCCAGGTCACTGCTCAGAGTTTGCAATGTGCTGCATCCAGGTGTGAGCAGGGACTGGGGAACTGCCCTCTCCCCTCTCCCCTTCCCATCCCTTTCCATCACTGCCAGACTGGAGATAACCAGCCTTTATTTCCCAGTTTTCATTCTGCTGGGATCTTGGTGCTCTCACCTTGTAGTGACGCTCTCTCTTTGGGAAGGTGATGGTCCCACCTGCCCTAGCACTCCCCTCCTGGAATTCCTGTTCTGGAGAGAGGGATTCCCTTCCAGGGGATGCTGGGGGACTGGTCTGCAGCAGGATTGATAATTCCTTCCTGCTGTGGAAGCACTGGGAATGCTTTGCTTCTCCTGAAGTGGCCATATGGCATTTTTCCATTGTGTCACCCAGCTGGCATGACATGAAAGGAATTGTTCCTGAGGATGCTCTGCTTCTGAGCTGGGTAATTTAAGGAATAGGAGAGGAACTTGGACTAAAATATTGGAAGCATATTGCTTGCCTTAGGCAGCATTTCCATATTGAGCATTCCAAGTGACAGAGTCTGGTGCTATATTGAAACAAAGCTATTTATTTTTGCCAGGTTCTTTGGCTTTTATAACTCTGTTTTCTGCAGTGTTTAGAGTAAAATTTCCCTGAATATGCAATCTGGGGGTTTTTTTTTGGGAAGAGCACTTGCAGCACTTCTTGTCTGAAGGAAAGTTGGTTTCCTGTCACCTTGGAGTGATGCTTGAACACAGATTTTGGGCTTTTACAGTAGGCACACAGGGCAGATTCTATTTAATTTTTATCCATCAAACAGACTTTTTCCAGGCAGTTTATTTTCTTTAGGAACTCCTCAGCAGCATCTGCTCTAGGTGACTGCTAAACACAGAGCAGACTTGCTGTGATGCAGCTGGAGGACACAGAAAGATAAGGAACTGAAAGCCCAGCATCTTTGTCTTTCTGGCAAACAGCTTTGTTCTTGCAAAATGCTTCGTGAGGTCCCAAAATTCTGAATGCTGGAGACAAAATAAGCACAAATTGAAATAATCTGTCATCAGCAGAGCTCGACTCGTGAATTCCACTGCAGTTTTACAGGCAGTCATATGAAAAAGCAGTGTTTTGAGAAGAATCAAGTGCTGGATGAGGGGAGGGCTTGGCAGGAGTTCAGTGGGAAGAATCTCAGATCCCACCTGCAGCTCTGGCTGAACTTTGTGGATGGTGGTTCTCTTTTGCTGTAAAACTGTGGTGCATAAGGCAGCAATAAATCCTGGAGCTGGGTCTGCAGGGTCGTGCTGGGTTTTTAGGTTATTTTAACAGCCAAGATCCCAGTACAGTTAGAGATTTCTAATTCGAATGGATTTTGGGTTCTCCCTGAAAAGTGATCTGCTGAAAAGTTGACTTTAGCAGAGTGTTCTGTACTTGTTTGACTTTGTGCATCTCAACAGTTCCTTCTTACTTGGGAAATGATTATCTTTGTAGCTTTTCACCATCTCCAGCCTTCCCACCTGGGTTGTACCACAGTCTTCCTGAGAAATATTTTCTGTCTTTTTTGCCTTCTGCAGCAGTCCGGAGGACTCACAACCTCATGATGTTTTTGTAACCTGCCCCAAATCCTCCCAACAGGATTTTTTCAGGTTACCATTAAAAGAAAGTAGCTAGGAATGTAAACAAATAAAAACCCCACGACCCCCAAAACTCTCCAAACAAAAAACTTGTGCTTGAGAACCCTTGGAGAGAAGGGCAGTCACTCTTACCTCACCAAATTGTTCTGTAGCTTTCAAATTGCCCTTCTGGCCTTCCCCATTGGATTGTTCTTGTTACAGTTGGAAATTCTGAGCTTGGACACGAATTCTGGAGAGCAAAGCCCAATGCCAACATTTAAAATAAACCTTGATTGTCCAGTTCTATTTCTTCCCCATTTTGTCCACGATTATATTTAAAAAATCCCTCTTGAGCAATGGTTCCACACGAAATTGCAGCCTCAGTTGTTCTGTAGTCGCTTGGTGATAAAAGCACATTGAGCTTCCCCAGCTGCAGGTGGCAAAGTGTCCTGGGGGTGCTGGATGCCCAGGGCTGCAGAGCCACAGCTGGATCGGCCCTGGACAGGGGGAAGATCCAGGAGAGGAGTGGGAGGAATTTGCTCCTCATGCATTGCCTTGGGACGCTCCTGATCTCCAGCTCTTGTTGGTCACTGAGTCTTAGAAATCTTAGAAACTTCAGTTCCATGGGAAGAGAAAGGAGAAGAATAAGAAGTTGGAACAAAGGGACGTGTGTTGGAAGTGGGACATCCTAGTCCAAAAAGCTGAAGCAGATGATGCCGATGATGAAAAGCTCTAGAGGAGAAGGATCTTTGGGAGGCTCCTGATCTCCAGCTCTTGTTGGTCACTGAGTCTCATAATCCTCTTAAATGAATATTTGCATCCCCTGCTCTGCTTGGGAATGTGCAATTCCCGCTCGTTTAGGGAAAATCAGATTCTTTGCTGCTCTTCTCTCCTGCATCCCAAGGGAAAGATCCTTCTTCTCTAGAACTTTTCATCATCTGCTTCAGCTTTTTGGACTAGGATGTCCCACTTCCAGCACATGTCCCTTTGTTCCAACTCCTTAATCTTCTCCTTTCTCTTCCCATGGAACTGAGAAGTTTCTAAGATTAGCTTTACCCCACTCTTTTCAAGTTAACTTGTCTGAAGGAAGCAGGAGACTTTGGGAAGGTCATTAGGCCTGGCTAATTAGAGAGTCTTTCTTGGGGAATTCCTGCATATGTGCAGCCATCAAATTAAAACCCGGCATGGCAATTAAGAGGCAGATGGGTTTGCATGGTTTCTAAGTGTAAATATCCTCATGTGGCCTCAAAATCGGAGCCATCTCAGGTATCTGGGGCAGGAGGCTGAGACTGCTGAGTAGCGCAAAGTGCTTCTCTTCCTGGGCTCCCCTTGGAGAAAGTTTTTGGTATTTTTTTAGTTTTTATTGAGTTCTCAGTGCCTGTGACCTGTTGTTCCCTTTTCCTGAGAGAAGAAAACAAAGAGCAGACTTGCTCGTGATGTACCTGGAGGACACAGGAAGATGTAGAATGGAAAGCCCAGCATCGTTGTCTTTCTGGAAACTCTGTCCCTGCAAAATGCTTTGTGAGATCCCAAAATTCCAAACGTTGGAGACAAGATAAGCACAACTTGAAGGATCCCAGGCTGAGCTCAGAGCAGTTGGGAGTTGGTGCTGGATTCTGCTGAGGACCAGGATTAGTCTTGTGTTTATTTACTCAGGGTTGTTATAACAGAATTCCTGCCCTGCTCCATAAAAGCTTCTTTTAGCAGGAGGTGGCAACGATTATCAAACCAAGAGCAGGAAGCAGGTCAGCATTCCTAGAGGTGGGATTTGGGCTGGGTGGATGCCTCTGTCTGCTCCCAGGAGGTTCTGGTAGCTGGAGGTGGTTCAGCCCTGAGGATCAGGGCTGAGTTTTGGGCAGGGATCGCTGCAAGCCCAGTGCTGTGGCTTGCAGGTCTCTCCCCAAGTTTTGGGTTGCCTTTCTGCCTGCAGAAGCAGGGAGCTGTGTGGGAGTTCCAGTGCCCAGAAGCTGGTTTGTGGTGGTGCCTGACATCCCCTGTACCTCAAGACTTCCTGCTGCCGGGAGCTGCTCTCAGGAAGGATGAGCCAGCTGATTGCTCCCGGCATTTTTGACCGCCCCATTTCAGCGGGAAACTCGCTGCTTTGGCATTTGAAAAACCCTCCAAACATCCCCTGTGGCTTTGAAATGATGCCACATTTTGGAGGTTTGGATTCATGCCTCTGGTTATTTTTGAAAAGAACAGGGACCTAAAAATAACCATGTGTACTTTTCCAGGCAGAAATGCTGTGTTTCTGGGAGCCAAGTGTTTGCACGGAGGCGGCTGGAGTGAGGCATCCTGCCTGTGAATTTATGGCTCAGAGCCTCCCTGGCCAGCACTGGGGTGAGAACCCAGCTCTCCTCCACAGCACAGGGGCCTGACCTTCCCCAATTCCTGCTCTGCTCCGTGATGAACTCACACCCTCTGTGTACCTCTGGCTGCCTCCCCTGGGCTGGAACCTGCTGCTTTCCATCCAGCTGCAGGAAGAGTTAGAGGAATCAAATGCTGCTGAGTGTATTCCTGCAGTGTCTGTTTGAAAAACCTGAATTAAAACCTGGTCTGGCTTCTAAATTTAGAAGCAATGCAGGCAGCAGCTCTGGAGGCGATTTCGCTGAGCTAATTATCCTGTTAGATAAAGCATCTCCTGCATTGTCTAATCAGATGAAAATATCTGTGTTACAGATGGTCCCTTCCATTCATTATTCACTAAGGAGATTAAGTTTCTGAGAGAGAGGAGGAACAGGGTGAGGGAGGGGACAGTGGAGGAAGAGATTGAGTGTGGCCCTGTGGCTGTCACCGTGTGGATGTGTCCTCTTCTCCCTGAGTGACCAGCAAGGACCAAGTTGTGCTGCTGCTGCCCTGGGGCAGGCACGAATCAGCTGGACTTTCCTTTCCAGTTCTCATTTCACTCTCCAAATTATTGCAAACCACCGAGCTGATTGGGATTTTGGGAGGAATTTTTTTGGGTTCTCTGTGTCAGTTGATGGGTAAAGAGCTCTTTTCCTTCTTTTAGGGCATTATTTACTGATCACTGCCCCAGCACAGTGGCCAGGGAGCTGCTTACAGACTCAAGCAGCTTGGTCCCTGTTAGAGGGGAGCATCCAGGAATCACTGCTCTGCTTCCAGAGGGAAAAAATAACACATTTTCTCCCAGCCACAGTTGATAATCTGATTATTTCTGTACTCCAGTGTTTTTCCTGGTGAATTTTTTTCCCTTGACTCTTGGCTAAGCATGAGCTGGGGAAGCAGTGCCACACAAAAATAGATGTGTTTAAGCTGGGCTGTGGTTAATTTAAATTGTTAAATGGCTCTGCTTGCAAACTGTTCATCCTCCATGGGTGATATCAGGTTAAAACCTGGAGATTTTGGTTATAAGTGCTCTTCTAACCACATAGACAGGGCAAACACACAGTGAAACTGGACCCAAGTGGGGCCTAACAGCCTCTTAGGTTGAATTTCAAGACCTTTATATGAAGTTTAGTATTTCAAAATTGTTTCATGTTACGCTGGTTCTCTGTTCTCTTGCAGACTGTGGCATTTGTGGTTCCTGGTTTGCCCAATGTTTTCCTTTCCCTGTTAGTGTAGGAAAACCCTGTGGAGACTTTAGAAACTGGTGGTGTGGAGGATGCCATAGAGAAGCTGACTTGCAAAAATTGTTTTAAAATAAACACAGTTGCCTGTCATGTGGGTTTTCTTTGAGTTTGTCTTGGCTACTCAACTGTGGAACTGTTCACTACAAGAATAGATAAGGCTGAGACAAAATTATCTCTTAAAAGCAATCTAGAGGTGGTGTCCACATATAGACATCCAGAAAAAAAAATCTTTCCTTAGATGAGAAAAACTCTTCTTAGAACTTTTTTGGTGTTGAGTCTCTGGTTTAGATTCTGGCAGTACCCAGCAAGATGTCCTTGGGTTGGATCCTTGAGTTCAGCTTCCAGCTTATCCTTTGTTTTTATTACAGCAGGGATGTCAAAGGTGCTTCCCCTCCCAGCAGGTGGGAGATCACAGGTAGTAATTCTGGTTTAACTCTGATTTCTGGTAATAATTCTGGTTTAACTCTGATTTCAGCCCAGCTGAAATACCCAGGAACAGGTATTTCTGAATAGCTTGAGCTAACCTTGCCTGCTCTGTTCAGTTTCTCGCACTTAAGGCTCTTGACAAAGTTCTGGATCTCTTGCCTGAGAGCCCTGGATGTGCACTTTTCTCATCCCTCTTGTGTAGCAGCAGGCCATGGTGCTCTTCCTCTTCCTTTCCTCCTTGAAGCAGCCTCGTTCCTGGTGGCACCTGTGCCTTTGTCCTGCACAGTGGCTCAGGCAGGATTGTCACCACCTCTGTGTCCCTGAGTGGCACCAGGCCCTGGAGCTCCCTTTGGACGTCCCCAGGATGAGCCAGCCCTGAGAGATGGAAGTTGTTCTGGTGTCTGCACTGCAGTGCTGGCACTTGGGAATTGTCACTAATGAGAATTAGTGCTGCCGTGTGAAATCCTCACTCCTCCCCATACAGAGAAATCAGTGCAGGAAAAAGATCCTCAGCAGTCGCTGCCATTGCTTTGATGTTCCTGAGATTCTGGCACAAACCATCATCTTCAAAGGGTGTCATCAGCATTAATTATAGAGTTGCACCTTATTTTTTCTCTCCTCCTCTTATCTTCCTCCCCCAACCCTCCTCCTGCCTGACTTGTGGCACAGCAGAAGAGTGTGGCCCATGGGCTCCTCTCATTTCCAAAACACATCTGAGAAAACATCAATCTGTGCAAGAGCTCTGTGTTCACCTGGGACTCGATGTGGTGTCATCAGAAAGGTGCTCCAAAGGCCACTGAAGCCGTAACTGTATTTATTTTCCAGCAAGGCCTTTGTTACTTCATTCCCAACTTGAAAGTGTTAGAAGTGCTCAGGGTTTATATTTAGCACCACGAAAATGAGATTCTTGTTTGTGCAGTGCAGCAAGAGCCTGAATTGGGAGCCAGGGCTCTCAGAAGGAGCTGTTCCAATCCATGCTCAGCTCCCTCTGCTGTGGGGGATCACCAGCTGTGGGGGCCTTCAGGAGGCATTTGCTGATGAGTTTTGCACTTCTGGTTTCTCCCTGGAGCAGCCAGAGACCCTTCCCTGTTCTTCCCACACAGGAGAGTGGCCAAGGGTGGGAGCAGGGAGGGAGAAACCTCTGGGAAATGAGGAATGAGCAGGATCAGCTCTCCCTGCTCCACCTCTGGGTTTCCAAAAGGTTTCGTTTGTCCCTGGTTGTTGTGGGACCAGGGAGCCTGGCACAGCCTGTTTGTCTGTTTGTCCCTCTCTGAAGGGAGCAGGAGGGACCCCTGTTAATCCCTCTGTGTTTCTGTCTTCTTTGTCTTGTTTTAAGCTGGAAAGAGGTGACTTCCTCTCAGAAGAATGGAGAGAGAGGATTGCAAACACAAGGTACAGTACAGCAATTGAATGCTGCTTTCTGAGCTGGATATTTGGGAGTTTGTATAATGGAAATTGGGAGGCTGGCCAGCTTTTTATATAGAATTTCCATAGCAAATACCCAAAGTCTATCTGCCAACTCCTCCATTGGCCTCTTTAGATCCTGTTTTCTGACGAGAAGAATGGCTTTGAGTGCACGTCCCATGATATTCCATACAAGGGTGTATCCAAGATAAATTCTGGTTATAAGAGAAGCACAAGCCTCCATTTGTTTTGCATATCCCTATAGTTCATGTCAGGAATTCTGGCAAAACTCTCATTCTCGTGGCTATAGGGGCACACAGGCTCACTTTCCCCCTAATAAAAAGGAAAAGACCTGAGTGAGTTTGTTTCAACTTGAATTGAAAGTTCATTTAAACTAATTGTCCTGAAAATTTATTTATATGGTGCAGAGGGTTGGGCTCCTTTCTGAGGGAGCAGAAAGGGAGTAAATTTGTTAAAAGCAATAAAAGTCGTCTATATTTTTAAAGCTTTACATTCTTTCAGCCTTATGAGTAGAAAAAAACCTCTTTATTTTTATGTGACCTTCTCGGCCACCCTGTTATGTGGGGGAATGGAAGGCAGTTGTCAAAGGGAGCTCTGAAAGCCTTCAGAGTTGTGGCAATTTCTGGATTGCTCCCAAAGCTCTGGTTTTGAGAGCCTGGAGGAGGCGTCTGCCAGGCTGGGGACTCCTGCAGGATTCTGTCCCTCACTTTCTTCTGGAGGTGCCTTTTAATTTGTGGACAGACTTGTCCCAGCCTTGCAGCACACTTGGTTTTGGCTTTGTTGCTTGTTATTCCAAGTGCGCTTGTTATTCCTCTGCTGCCTGGGCAACTTTCCTCGGAATGAATTTAAATTTTTAGAGAAATTTTTGGCTGCAGGAGCTCTGACTGCACCCAGAAGTGCTGGGAGATGCTTGGTTTGTGTGGCATGGCACTCACTGCGTGTCTCAGTGCTGTTCCACCTCGCTCTGGTGCAGGATCAGGGAATTCTGGAGTGGTTTGGGTTGGAAGGGACCTTTAATTTCATCAGTGCCACTCTGCCATGGGCAGGGACACCTTCCTGGACCTCAGGCCCCGTTCAGTCTGGCCATGGACACTTCCAGGGATGGGGCTGGTAGCAGGACGTGGTTCTGTGTGTGTTCCAGGGGATCCCTGTGGCCTGGCAAAACCTCCTGGAACAGGGGCAGAGCCCGAGGGGGATTCGGGGTTCCTGTGCCCTGCACGCACACAGAGTTCTGTGCCAGAGTGAACGCTATAAAAACACACATCTGCAGGCTCTGGCTTTTCCCCTTCCTCTCCTGGATGTTTTCTAGTCCCATTAATATTTTTGGCTCTTTTGCAAGGCCTCTTTTTTTTGGCACATGGGAAGGAGGAGGAAGAAACCCCTGCTAGCTTTACTTGCCAGGCAGGGTTTCCCAAATTTCCAAGAGCAAGGCGTAGCAAGAGTAACTTTTTTTTCCCCTTGATGCATAAACATTTTTTTCATTCGTGGTTTTTAATAGCTTTGACTGTTACTCTTAAACTCTGTGTCCTTGTTGAACACGTTTCATGTGTGGAGGCGCTGGGAAGGGAATTTTCCAGCAAAGAAATCAGTTCTTTATGTAGGAACAATAGGCCAGGATGGCTTTTACACTCCACAGAATCCTGGAATATCCTGAGTTGGAAGGATCCCTCAGGGATCATCAGAGCAGCCCCAGGCCCTGCACAGACCCCCCAACAACCCCACCCTGGGCATCCCTGGCAGCTCCTGCAGCTCTGGGACCATTCCCTGGGCAGTGCCCAGCACCCTCAGGGGGAAGAACCTTTCCCTGAGCTCCATCCCAACCCCCTGACAGGTTCATCCACTAGGGAGCTCAACCACTCCCAAGAGGTGTTGAGGACTCAAATGGGCACCAGGGACAGATAGAGCAGGCTGATTAGACCTTAAAACTAAAGGGGTGTTTCTTTTTTAGTCTGTGGCATGTTCTGTTTCTTTCCCAAGCCCTTTTATCATTTGTGGGATTTTACCTCTGTGCAGATTTCTTTGTTTCCATATGACTGTTTTTTTTTCCGGGAATATCCATCTCCCCTCATTGAATTTCCTAACCCAGAAAGATGCAACTCCTCTCTTGTGGGTAGGGCTGAAGTGCTGGATTTAGGACAGGGAAAATGTGCTAAGATATCACTGTCTTCTGGCATTAGGGGGAATTTGGAGCTGGAAGAGAAACAGATCACCCAGAGCAGCTGTGGCTGCCCCTGGATCCCTGGCAGTGCCCAAGGCTGGGATGGACAGGGCTGGGAGCAGCTGGGACAGTGGGAGGTGTCCCTGCCATGGCAGGGGTGGCACTGGATGGGCTTTTTAAGCTTCCAACCCAAACAATTTTATGACTCTAAAATACATTTTGATATTTTGCTGTAATATTTGAAGTCCCCACCAAGAAGTGACAGGATGAAGTGCTGAGGGTTGCTTTCTGTGCTGGGTGGCAGGAGCTGTAGAGTTGGGGACAGGCAGGTTTGTCCATGGCAGGAGTGGCTGGGAAGGCTCCAAGTGGCTGTGGTGTGACTGGGGACCCTTATGGGATTTTCCTGGCTCCCTGATCTTTACCTGGATCTTTGTTTTGCAGTGTTATTTTTGTGAATAACTTTGCCTTTGGGCCTGAGGTGGATCACCAGCTGAAGGAGCGCTTTGCGAACATGAAGGAAGGTAAATCCAACTGCAAACGCTTTTCCCTTGGTTTCCTGATTCCTGTGGGAGCTGGGCTAGGAAGGGGGCTCAGTTCCAGCTGGCAAAGCTTGGGGTTTGTTCTGTGCCTTGGGGCCAAGTGTCTGCACCACAGTGGGATTTCTGCTTCCCACCTTTGTGTCTGCCCAGACCTGCCTGGCTCCTTGGAGCATCCCCTCTGCTGGGAAGACTCTGGAGCAGGGTTGGGGTGGGAGGAGCTGCTGGTCCATCCTCCCCTCTTTTGGGAGCCCACGAAACACCCAACAGCCAAGGCTGAACTTCCTGGATCCCTGGCAGTGCCCAAGGCCGGGATGGACAGGGCTGGGAGCAGCACAGTGAGAGGTGTCCCTGCCAGGGCAGGGGTGGCACTGGGTGAGCTTCCTTCCAACCCATTCCATGATTCTTGGCTGCAGAGGCACAACTTTGGAAGGCCAATCTCTAATTCCATCCAGAATTCACTCCCTGGCTCCTTCCATTCAGAGTTTAGTGCTGGCTGGAAACTCCTGACTCCTGAAATGCTGGAGCCCCCATCCCTGGAAATGCTCAAAGCCTGTGGGGATGTGGCGCTTGGGGACAGGGCTCAGTGCTGAGCATGGTGCTGGTGCTGGGTGATGGTTGGACTTGATGATCTCAAAGTTATTTTCCTACCTTAATGGTTCCACAATTCCATAAAAACTGTCACTGGATGCCCCTGAGAAGCCACCCTGCAGACTGGGGACACACTAACCCCATCGTGGCCTCTCCATTGCCCTGGGTGTCTTTTCTTTGCTCTTAACCACTGGAATAAGTAACAATTTTACTTGGTTGTGACAGAAATGACAGAAATAACAATTTCTGAAAAGAAAAATGTGTGGTGTGAACAAAGCAGCTGTGGCTTCCCATGGCACAGCTTTGTGCTGAAATAAATAATGTGACTTTTGGGCTCTGCTGCAAACCATAAAACCCCCAAAATTAAGCTGTTTTCTTTAATTTAACTGGATTGGTTTTTAGTTTTCAAACTTGTTTAATGGTGGCTTGAGAGCAGTGGGAAGGTGAGAATGGTTCAAGAACCCTTTACAATGATGAAACCTGATTTCTCTTCCCAGAGTGTGCTTCAGGCTCTGCTGAATGACCCCAAATACCCATGAAATGGAGATTAGTGGCCTCTAAATAAAAGGGCTTTGGGGGCTTGTGTGTAAAAGATCACAAGTAGGAAGGAGATAATTGAAATTTCTTTAGATTGCCACTGAGAATTAACATGCTCTTTTTTCCCCAAATGTGTCAAATCTGTCATTTTAAAACAATCCTTGAGGTGTCACCTGGCAGGAATAATAGATTGGCTTTCTTGGGGCTGTCAGAATGACAATTAAGGGGTTTATTTATTTTTTAATGCTGTTCAAGGGGCAGTGTTATAGGACTGCTCTTTGGGGCTCTGTACTGGGTTATATTTAATAAGTAGTTACTTCTAGAACAAATAATGGAGCTGACTGCACTCTTTTTTTCTCATTTTTCCAGGTGGGAGAATTGTGTCCTCAAAACCTTTTGCACCTCTAAATTTTAGAATTAACAGTCGAAACTTGAGTGGTATGATTGCCTTTTTTATTGTTCATTACAGCTGTGGATATTCATTATGTGATAATGTCTGGGGTGGGTGTTGCTGCTTTTTAGAGTTGTTTAAGTAGAAAATGCTGTTGGATTAGTAGGGCACACCAAATGACAGGTGCTTAAAATCAATTTAAAAAACACCAGCCAAGAGAGGAGGAGACACTTTTAATGGGGTTTGTGCTGCTGTGTTTTGGTGTTGATTCCATCAATGTGTCCCAGCTTTAGAGCTGAAGAGAAACCAGGAGTTCCAGGGTGGGATTGATTTCTTCAGGTACAAAAAGCTGCTGTGACTCACAGGGGAGTTCCCTCCACCCTAAATCCAGGCAGGAAAATCCCACCAGTCAGGATTCCTAAGGCTCAGAGGTTTTGGGGTCAACCTGGGAGAGCTGGGGGTGCTCACCTGGAGAAGAGAAGGCTCCAGGGAGAGCTCAGAGCCCCTTGCAGGGCCTGAAGGGGCTCCAGGAGAGCTGCAGAGGGACTGGGGACAAGGGATGGAGGGACAGGACACAGGGAATGGCTCCCACTGGCAGAGGGCAGGGCTGGATGGGATATTGGGCAGGAATTGTTCCCTGGGAGGGTGTGAGGCCCTGGCACAGGGTGCCCAGAGCAGCTGTGGCTGCCCCTGGATCCCTGGCAGTGCCCAAGGCCGGGATGGACAGGGCTGGGAGCAGCTGGGACAGTGGGAGGTGTCCCTGCCATGGCAGGGGGGCACTGGATGAGCTTTAAGGTCTCTCCCAACCCAAATCATTCCAGGGTCGTGTGAAATGTTCAACTTTGAACATCTCCAGTGCTGTACATTGAGCAAACAAACCTCTCCCAGACACACCCAGGCCGTGGGTCTGGTTTAGTGCCAGCACAGGGTCGTGTTTTCCTTCTCCTCTGAACACGCCAGACGTGATGTTTGGCAGTGTTGTCCTTTGCAAGGACATGAGCTGCAGTTTAAGCAGGTTTTGGGACATTTCATGTTGTTGGTTTTGCTTTTGACCTTTTTCAGACTTTCATTGTTTAAATTGGGGGGTCTCTGCAGAAGCTGGACTGACGTTCTTTGTGGTCCCTTCCAGTTCAGGTTATTCTGTGAAACTTTTCAAGAAAAAGAGCAATCCAAGCTGGGCTTTGCATCTATTTACTGTGTCCAGTGCTAAATTTTCCCTAAATCAACCCCCCTGCCACAATTCCCTCCCTGTGTAAACGTGGGGAGCAACTCACTGAGTTCCAAATCTCAAGCTGTGCTGTCTAATTTTGGCCTAAACTGCTTTTGAAGAATAGTAATTTTTGGACAGCCACAAAGTAAATTGTTCCTTTCCTTTGGGGGAGTTACTTTTAAGCTGGAATTTTTCTGGATGTCCCACACATCAGGCAACCAAACCTGCGCTTTTCTTCCCTGTTTGAAATTCTGTTCTGGGGCCTCTGATGGTTTGGAACCATTCTGACCTTTGAGTCTTTGGAGACATGGACTTGAAAATAAAAAGGAAAGGTGTGGAATGGTGTTTCTGGAACTCCTCAAGTCTCGGGAGAGCTGGGGTCAGGCTGTCAGTTTGCTAATGAGGCAAAGAGAGCCTGGGTAAAGCTTGGGCCCTCGTGCAGAGCCCACCAGAGCTCTTGGAGAGGTTTCAGTTAGACCTGCTCACAAAAATACAGGACTTTGGCCTCTCAAGTCTTTTCTTTCCTGGATTCTTCCCATTTCTTCTCTGCTGCATTTGGGAGACTGGGCTACGCCTGCCAGTTGAGCCAGATTTTATCCCATTCCAGCTCTCACCTCAGCATGGTTTCATTGGGAATGTTTTCTAGAATGCTGGAGTTTCAGATCTCAGCTGTTATTTAATGCTGAGTGGAAATGCTGATGTAACAATTATATTGAGATGATTAATTGGGGTTTGGATGAATGAGAGGCTTTGCAAAAGGAGAGGCAACAGTAGGAAACTTCCAGGGATTCCAGATAAAAGGCCCTGAAAAAAATTACCTTTGCATGCTACAAACAGGGAGAATTGTCTGAATAAATTGTAGGGCTTAATCCCTTTCTGAGATCCGTATTAGGTCTGGGAAATACCAACATGAAATGAGTTTGTGTGGGATGTGCTGGGCCTGGGGCTTGTTTCAGTGGCCTGTTCCAAGTGACACTTCCAGCAAAATGCCACCCTCAGCCATGGCCAGTATCCTGCTCATGGAACAGGGAATGTCACTGCTCTGCTGCCTTTGTGCTGCTCCCCAAGGTTTTTCATAAGACTTTTATTCGTCAAAGCTTTTTTTGGTGCCTGAGCATGACTTGAGTCACGTCTCACCTGTCTATCAAATACTCTGATCTCGAGTACAAGCCCTTAAATAATTTATACAAAACACTGGAAAAGATCAAGCTTGAAGAAGGAGGCACCAGTTTCCTCAACACAGTTTTTTCCTTAGTAGTTCAGTCTGTAGGAAGAAGTGGAAATGTGGAAAGAGTTGGGAAAAATGAAAACAAGTATTAAAATGTGGTTAAAATAGTGGTTGAGGTTGCTGAATCCCAAACCTTGCTTTTGGCCTCTTCTGGGTCATTTGTGTTTAATTAGAAATGTGCCATAATTTCTCCTGCAGCCCTGCCACTCACTCAGTGGTTGTGGGAATGTTTAAGGAACATCCCATAGCTATTAATTCCGGAAAACAAAACAAATATAGACAAAAAAGCAAACCCAAAACATGTTTGTGCCCAGTCGAAATACAGGGCAGCTGCAGCTGACAGGGGCTGGGCTGGTGACGTTCTGGGACTGTTTAATTCAATCCTGTCACACACATGTGTTGTTCCTTGGAACAGTTGTGTGGGACGCAGTTCTGTTGGCCAGAAGTGAGTAACTCACTCTGGGGTGGCGGCCTGAAAGGTACGTTTCCCACATGTTTGTTTCCTGTGGGGTGCACGTAGCAAGAGAGTCAGAAATTCCCTTCAGCAGCGTTTTCCTGTAGGATCTGCAAACCAGATTTCTCTGCGTTGGTGCCTGGCTGCTCTGAGCTGAGCTTTCCCCTAACGTGGCTCTCCTCCCACAGATATTGGCACTATCATGAGGGTGGTGGAGCTGTCACCGCTGAAGGGCTCCGTGTCCTGGACGGGGAAGCCAGTCTCCTACTACCTGCACACCATTGACAGAACCATAGTGAGTACCAGGGCTGCCAGGGGCCTCTGCCCTGCTCAGGCCAGCATCTCCCAGCTCCACATCCTTGCCTGGGCCTTGTGTTGGTGTCCCTTTGTGGATTTACACACCTGAGTGTGCAAACCTGCTCTGGCTGCCCCAGGGTTCCGCACACCCTGGGGTTAATGGCAATGCTGATTTGCTGAAGCTGAAGAATTCACTGATAAAATTCCTCCTGCTGCCCCTCAGAACTGGGGTCTCCTGCTGTAATTTCCTCACAGAGGGAAGACTCAGTTGGGCTTTGATTCCCCTGTGGTGCACAGACCATTTCATTCAGTCATATTCAAGCAGTAAATCTCAATTTTAGTAAAATTGTCAGCTGCTGTAGAAACAGCCCAAGCTCCATAACAATGGTGATGTGTTCACTGTTTTTTTAAATTAATGAAAATAAAACAAACCCAAAACCAACCAATCAACAACAATAAAAAACCCAAACAACAGTCCCCCCCACCAAAAAACCCCCCACAAAAGAAAGCCCCAAAGCCCCTCATAAAACCCAACAAACCCTGTGGAAATGAAAACTTTTGTGGACAAATAATTTATCCTACCCCAAGGTTTTTTTGCAGTGGGATAGTAAGGCTGTTTTCCTTACTCTGCTGTGGTCTAATAAAGCTTTTGTTCAGGAATGTGCCAGAGTGCAGATAAATGGTGGAGTACGAGGGTGCAGCAGCTTCAGTGAAAATAACTTCATTGAAAATCTGCTGAGGGGAGATATGTGACACAAAGCTTTAAAACAAGGCCAGGCAGTGGTGGAGTTGATAAAACCTTGTAGAGGTTGGATTATGCCCTGTTACACAACAGGCTGGGTGGCTGAAAACAATGAATGCAAATGGCTTCTTGATGTAGCTTATCAGAAGCAAAGCAGTCAGAATTTCTGCACTTGTTTTAAGCTAATATTTTATTCTTCTGTGTTCATCTGTCATGGCTTTGACGATGACTCTCTTCTCTTTCTATTTTCAGCTTGAAAACTATTTTTCTAGTCTCAAAAATCCAAAACTCAGGGTAAGTTTCAATCATTTTCTGTAGAGAACTCAAAGTAAGGGAGCAGCCACTGTGAGGAATTTAATCACAGGTGGACAGAATTTATAGGAAATCAGATTTTCTTGGTAGGCAAAGAACATGGAGCTAATTGAAGGGAAGTCTCAGATGCCATCAAGCACTAATTCAATCATGTCCAAGGGATTTCTAATAGAGAATTAATGGGGCAGCCCCAAGGTGCTTTTACCTTGCACTGGAGGTCTGTAATGAGCTATTTCTTCATTAAAGAACTGGAATTAAAGAAAGGAATGATGGTTTGAATCTGTCCCAGTGCTCAGCTCCTGAAATGAAGCTGAGCAATGCTCTGAAATGTTCCTTTTGGGACATGCCGTTGCAGGCACAGAGTGAGTTGTCATTTGCTGCAGTCTGGGCTGTTACACGTGGAATTAAAATGCCAGAGAATTTTTGGATCTGTGCAGGGCTGTGTTAACCTGAAATAATCAATGGATTCCCAGGAAGAGAATTAAGTGAGGCCACTTAATTTAAAACTTCAGGTGAATGTTCATCCTCAGGCTGACTGGCTCTGTAAGAACAGACTCATGGGAGCTCTGAAAGGGAATTATTTCTGATTGCTCCACTCAAATTTGGGACAAAAAAGACTTCTTAGAGAAAAGGAAAAAAAAAGATCAGGGTACTTCTGACCTTCCCTGCTTTTCAAACTTAAACTACCACTGGTTTGGTTGATAAAATCAAGAGTGTTGGAATTGCCAGAAGTCTTATGCAGATTAAACCCCACCTGGAAGGTGCAGGAAAGGCTTTGACTGAACTCTTGGAAATTTCCTGTCTGAAAGAAGGCTTTTTTCTGAGAGAAAAAGATGTTTTCTCTCAGTGAGGAAATTTCCTGTCAGCCTGAGGGAAGATCAACCTGAAAAGTTGCTGCTTTTGTTTTTTTATTAGTCACCTCAATAAACCTGGCTGAAGTTGAATGAGATGATGATTAATGGCTTTGCCATTTCCAGTTGTGGAAGATTAAAGTGTCACTGTGACATGAAATGTTGGGGATGTTGGGAAGATATTAAAATGTATAATACTAATAAAAAAAAATCTAAATGAAACTTGATACAGCAGCATGGGGCTGGGAGGGGAAAATATGGGAAGAGGTTGAGATTTTAATTCCCTCTGGAGGTGGAAAAGGACTTGTTCTCACTTGCATGTGGCCTGAGCCAAGGGGAAGTTGGTTCCCTTTTCATGTGGAAAACAGCTGAGAAACAAGTTGATCTGTTTTTAAAAGTGATAAATGCATGAACAAATGGTGAAATCTCCCATCCCTTCTCCCCAGGAGGAACAAGAGGCAGCTAGACGTCGTCAACAAAGAGAAAACAAAAGTAACACAACGACTCCAACGAAGATCCAAGAAAACAAGGTGAACACCCTGCATTTCTGTGCACTGAATGTGCTTCCTGTGGCTGTGCACGAGCTCATGCTCTGAGTCAGGAGGAGCCTGGCTCTGTGGGAAGGCTGCTGGGTTCTACTCTGAGCACACAAACTGCTGTAGCTGTTGCTGTGCCCAAAAATATGATGGAGTGAGTTAATAAAAGCTGCACTTGGGAGTTGCACCACTCATTCTGGAGAAAAAAAAAAGAGGTGTTGCAAGATGAATAGTTGGTTGTCCACCCTCGCTTGCATCCAGCAGGAGTTTGCAGAGCTGTCCCTGAGTCACGAGCCACTGAATGGAGTTCAGAGTGTGCTGAGTCTCTTCTGCAAAGACTCATTTCCTTTCTTGGGTAATGCTGTGAGAAATGCACTGCCTGTTCATGCCCAGAAATATAAAGTATTGATTGTACTCTGAGTTTTGAGTGAAATTCGGTTGAAGAATGTAGTCAGGGAAGGATGAATAATGAGCTTTGGTTAGACAGCAGGTACAGATTTAACAGAATCACAGAACAGTTTGGCTGGAAGGGACCTCAAAACTCATCCAGTGCCACCCCTGCCCTGGACAGGGACACCTCCCACTGTCCCAGCTGCTCCCAACCCTGTCCATCCCGGCCTTGGGCACTGCCAGGGATCCAGGGGCAGCCACAGCTGCTCTGGGCACCCTGTGCCAGGGCCTCACACCCTCCCAGGGAACAATTCCTGCCCAATATCCCATCCAGCCCTGTCTGAAGTTCCCTTCCTTCAGCATTTTCTTTTCTTTAGTGAATAAGTCCGGAATAGAATGAGCACAACCCCTTGGGAACAACTCTTATCCCAAGCAAGTCCACCTCCCTGGCAAGTTACTGAACTACAATGCATCAGTTACCTTTCAGAAAGTTAAACACCATTGTTAATGTTTGCTGAAAAAGAATGTGCACATGGAGGTAGAAATGACCAAAGTTTTCCAAAATCTCTCAGGATTCTGGTGCTGAAGAAGAAAAAGCTGCAGCAAATTCTGTTAAAAAGCCATCTCCCTCCAAGGCCCGGAAGAAAAAGCTGAGTAAGAAAGGCAGAAAAATGTCAGGGAGAAAACGAGGGCGCCCCAAGAAAATGAACACGGCGAGTACTGAACGCAAGACCAAGAAGAACCAAACTGCACTAGAACTTCTGCATGCTCAGACTGTCTCCCAGACATCTTCATCCTCTCCTCAGGGTGAGTGCAGCACAAGCCTGGATAAGTCTCTGGAGCTCTGGATGTGCTTGTTTTTCCTTTATTGCCAGGCTGAGTTTGATTTTGTGGCATAAATTCCCTGTTGCCACCAGAGCAAAGCTGCTGTTGAGTGGTAGCGATGGGGAAATGGTGATGGATGTGTTAACTGATTCAAGTGTTAATGTATTGATGTTATGGGGGTAGGATTAATGGTGATTGATGGTGATTAATGTATTGATGAGGCTGGGAATGGGGTCTGTATGTGGCTGAGCTGGGGCTGCTGCTCCTAGGATGGATCACAGAAACCCTTCCAAACACTTTGGAGCAGTGTGTGGTGGTGTTTGGAGCCTTATGTTGATGGACTGAGCTGCAAGATCTCTTTACAAATGCCACATTTTCAGTAGTAAATCTCCTGTCCTTGTCTCAAACACCGAGTGGTGACCTGAGGTTGTGTTTGTGTCTCTGCAGATGCCTACAAGTCACCTCATAGCCCATATTACCAACTACCTCCTAAAGTGCAACGGCATTCGTCCAACCAGCTCCTGGTGACACCCACCCCCCCTGCACTACAGAAGCTGCTAGGTAAGGCTGCCCTTGGCCTGCCCACCTCCCCTCCGGGGTTTTGTGTGGGGCTGGAGGGGGTTTGTGTCCTCCCCACCTTCCCCTGCCTGCCCCACATCCTTTGGCATCGCCACAAGGTCCCCCCTCCTGCTGAAGTTGGTGTTTCACTCTGTGTTTGTTCTCTGATGTTGTTTCAGTTCTCGTTTCACAACAGGCAGAGAGCCTGGATTTAGCAGGAATAGTCAGAAAGAGTTTTATTTAAAATAAAACTATTCTCTTAACCCTGTGGAACACCACTGCATTTCCTCTGCTGAAGTCAGAGCCAATAAATGAGATCCTGTCTGAGAGTCTGAGGTCACAAAGGTGTGCTTGGAAAATGCACTTCATGTGCAGGAGGTGATTTAAGGGAAAACCTGGAAGGGTTTTTTTGATCTTCTGCTGCCTGTCCCCTCCCAGCTCGTGCTGGCATTGGGCATGAGGCAGTCCAGGATGCTCTGGGAATCACTGAATCCAATGGTCCTGTCTGTGTGGGGCCCGAGGGCATCAGTGATGTCCTTAACTGATGCTCTCCTGCTCTTTTGTTGGTTATGGCTGATTCCATGTTGAAGAGAGAGAAAAAGAGTGATTTTTGTGGGATATTTTGTGGCAAAAATAATGATTTTTTTGAGGGATATTTCGTGGCAAAAAGAGCATTGTTTTAGGGTTTTATTTGAGGAATATTTTGTGGCAAAAAGAGTGATTATTTTTTTTTTGAGGGATATTTTTTGATAAAAATGAATTTTTTTTGAGGGATATTTTGTGGCAAAAGAATGTTTTTTGAGGGTGGGATATTTTGTGGCAAAGAGTGGTTTTGTGGGATGTTTTGAGGCAGGGCGGATGGGGGCAGTGACCCTTGTATGGGCTGAGCCTCGGGCAGGTTTCTGTGCCCCCCTTAGTGTCTGTTCTGTGCTGCAGACTGGGCTTAATCCTGGGGTGGCTTTAGTGATGGAAGGGCTGGGGAGGAGGAAGGGTGATGCTGGAATAAAGGGTAATGAGAAGCCAAGTGCTCCTTGTCAGGGAGAGTAATCTGGGTGCAGAACTCGTGTGTGTGGAGGGAGGAGGAGGAGCAGGCCCTGTGTTGGTGCTGGGTGAGTGCTCTGAGCTCAGGGCTGGTTTGGGCTCCTGCAGCTCATTGCTTTTGTTATTTCTGGTTATTTTTTGCTTCAGAGCACTAAAACCACTCAGCTCCTCTTTGCTCGTGCAAACACACCCTCAGCTCCCAGCACCTTCCTCTGCCTCTTTGGATGTGTTGTCATGGCTTCCATTGGACCTGATGGATCCAAGAGCTCCTTTTGTGCCAGGAGAGGGATTTTCAGCGGGTTCTTAAATCCATCCTCAATGGCTTAGTCTGACTTGGAGTTCAAATCAAAAGCAAGAGAGAGACAAATGAGGAGAGGTGGCCAGGGAGGAAATAGGATAAACAGGGGCATGGCATTTGCCCCCTGCTGAAATTCCTCATCTGCTTTGTTTTGCAGACTCATTTAAGATCCAGTACATGCAATTCATGGCGTACATGAAAACTCCTCAGTACAAAGCAAGTCTGCAACAGTTACTGGAGCAGGAAAAGGTGGGTCTCACTTTTTAACATTTCTAAACAAAATTACCAGACTCTGAAGTTCCTTGAGTGTGGGGAAGAGTGCTGGAGATGGGAATTGTGTGCATTTACAGCAGTCCTGCTTAGGCTGAACAACTGCCAGGGGATTTTGTTGCAAACTCACTTTTTGTGAGCCTAAATCTGCACAATGAGAGAGCTGCACCTTCCCCGTTCCCTCTGTGTCCCCACCTGACAGTGCTGACTTAGAATCACACGCCCCCAGGATGGTTTGGCTCATCCCAGTGCCACCCCTGCCATGGGCAGGGACCCCTTCCACTGTCCCAGGCTGCTCCAAGCCCTGTCCCATCCCGTGGACACTTCCAGGGATGGATCCCTCCCAATCCAAACCCATTCCAGGATTCTATGAGCCGTAGTTCATTAGGGCTAAGAAACTCAAAATGTCATCACTGCGTTTGGAGATTCAGCACAGCATCTTTGGTATTGGTAATGAGAATGTGTTGGACTGCACTGATGAGCAAAGTGGAAATGTCCCAAACCATGGACTGGAAAACATGGAAAGGCCAGGAGAGTCCTGGAGCTGTGCTCTGGGATGTTTCTCTGTCATGGAGCCACCAGCAGAGGGAGGAGATCTCCTCCCTGAACAACTCCTTGTCTTGCTCTGTCTCAGTTGTGAATGATTTCATTGCTGTGTCAATTAGCCCTGATGAGTCTGTTCCTGCTGCTTCTGTGGAGGAGCCTTTCTCCAAAATGCTCAGCAATAAACTTGAACTTCCAGGTAAAACCTTGCAGGGCCTGAAGGGGCTCCAGGAGAGCTGGAGAGGGACTGGGGACAAGGACTGGAGGGACAGGACACAGGGAATGGCTCCCACTGGCAGAGGGCAGGGCTGGATGGGATATTGGGCAGGAATTGTTCCCTGGGAAGGTGTGAGGCCCTGGCACAGGGTGCCCAGAGCAGCTGTGGCTGCCCCTGGATCCCTGGCAGTGCCCAAGGCCGGGATGGACAGGGCTGGGAGCAGCTGGGACAGTGGGAGGTGTCCCTGCCATGGCAGGGGGGGCACTGGATGAGCTTTGAGGTCCCTTCCAACCCAAACCAGTCTGGAATTCTGTCCAGGTCCAGCTTTTGGCATTCCCTGTAGAAGCTTTCCTTTGCTCTGTAGTCTTTGTGAGACTGTCAGGGAAAGGCCACAGGGCTTTTTTATCGTGTTTTCCATATTGAGAACTCTCCAGAGGAGAGAGATTAACTTGTGCCACCCCATTCTTACTGAGAAATGGTTGGTGCTGGCCTGGTGTTCATGGAAACCTTTTTCTGTGGTTATTTCCATTTGCTTTCACAGTCAATCAGCCCGTAGAACTTTCATCTTTTTCCTTAAGCAGCAGATTTTTCTGCTTGTTCTGCACCGGTCAGGAACGTCAGCATGAAGTGAACTTGTCTCCTGCACAAATGAAATGATGGTGTGCAAGGGTTGTGCTCTGCACAGAGAATGAATCAGGAGTGTGGAAAAGTCATCACTTGGTGGTGGTGTCCAACAGCTGCTCCACACTTTTAAATGTTAAAATGAGGAATTCAGTATGAAAATAATTTTTTATGGAGTGTTACATGGCAAATTAAAGCTCACAGAGGCAGAACTTGGCTGGGTGAGGGGCTGAGTATGGTCTGTTAAGTAACTCTCTCTAACAGGAGGGTTTTCAAGTACAGTAAAAATATCTCTATAATAATGATTTTGAAATCAGCTGCTGCTTCCCAGAGTGCCCTTAGATGGAGCTCTCAGCCCCTGCAGTGCCTGGGAAGGCTGAATGAAATGCCTCATGTTGAAAACAAAAATGATTTTTCAGCATCCCCCAGAGCAGCCCCTTTAGCATTGCAGGGTCTGTTTTCCCAAACCAGGTCTGTGAGTTCCTGCACGTGGGGAATTTCCAGCGCTGCTGCTTGCCTGCTTGGAAGATAAAATGTAGAGTCTAGAAATTGTTAAGGTTGGAAAGGATCAAGGTGCTTTTTGCCCTTGCTCCCCACTTTTCCTGGAGCAATGGCTCAGTCTTTGCAATCCCTGCTTGGCCTCAGCAGCACGAGGTGGAGAAGAGGATAATCCCAAAGCTGCCTGTCCTTGCTGCACTAATCCTGCATTTGGGGCTGGGTAAATGAGGCTCTTCAGCCAGTCCTGCCCTGCCCTTTGCTGGCACGGCCACGGATAAGGGAGCAGGGATCTGTGAAGGGATGATCTGGGTAGGGACAGTGCTGGGAGTGGCTCGGGTGACCCACGGAAATAATGGTGGCACGAGTAGCAAAACTGCTTTGGCTTTTTTAGGACTTTGTTCCTGCCTCCCCCCACCCAGTGTATTTTCATTTACTGCAATCTCTTCCATGAGTATTGGACAGGGAAACTCTGACCTGGGGCTCTGGGGATTTAGAGTCAGTTCCCAGTTTGGGAGCAGATTTCATGCAGATAATCTTTTTCAGTTCTATTTCTGCTCTGTGGGATGTGATTATTGCTGCTACTTCATGATGCACTAGGAGGATAAAAATGAGTTTTTAGACTGCCTTGATTGTATTTTACCACACAGGAGGAAAAACCTTCTTAAAAGCTCTTTTCAGCTGACTTAACTCCACCAGTACCACACCCCAACAAATCCAGGCTCTCAGGATCCTGGGGCAGGGCTGGATGAGCTCTCCTGCATCCAGGTGCACTCCAAAAGAGCCCCACAAATGTCTCCTTGAGATGGCCCGTGCTGCAGCTGGTACTAAAAGTGTGTTTTGTCACTGTTCCCTGTTGCAGGAGAAGAATGCTCAGCTGCTGGGGACAGCCCAGCAGTTGTTCACCCACTGCCAGGCCCAGAAAGAGGAAATCAAACGCCTGTTTCAGCAGAAGCTCGATGAGGTACCTCTGTGCTGGGGAGGTGTTTGAGTCAGCTGCATGCAAACATTTCTGGTCAAGCTAAGTAAGACCAGAGCAGTGTCAGCTCTTCAGCCTCTGCTTTGAAGCAGATCAGGCTCAGAAAGGTGCAATCTGTGTCACTCTCTGGTTATGGTTTGTGTTTGTTGTTGGAATTGTTGTGTTGTGTGCTCAGTGCCCAAGGAAGGGGACAAATCTCAGCCCTGTGGTGTTTGGTGAAGAATTCATCCTTTGCTGCTCAAACAAACTCTGTGCTGCCAGACAGGCTCAGGAGCACAGGAGGAAATGTGGGGGCTCTCCACAGACAGTTCTGTTGGCTGGCAAAGCCTAAATGCCAGTTTTACAGTTGAAGGGGTGGAACAGCAGCTCCAAGGTCCTTGTGTCCCTCCTTATTATCCCCCAGCAGGCACAAAGGGCCTTGGAGAATGCTGGGGGAGGTCCTGAGAGCTGCAGAGTTCTGCAGATGTCCTCAGTGTCACTTGGGAATGGGACAATCACTGGGAATGAGGGTGACAGGACCTCACTGACTGATCTCACCCTTCACCTTTCAGCTGGGAGTTAAAGCTCTGACGTACAACGACCTGATCCAGGCTCAGAAGGAAATCTCTGCTCACAACCAGCAGCTGAAGGAACAGACAAAACAGCTGGAGAAGGACAACAGTGAACTCAGGAACCAGAGCTTGCAGCTGGTGGGTCCGGCCCCTGGGCTGGGAACAGGGGGTGCTGCCCTTTGGCTGAGGACAGGGCATGAGCAGGGGACTGAAACCTCATCCAGCTGCTCAGAGTCCTTTGAAACAGAGGGATGGTGAGGGGAAACCTGCAGGGAGTCCTTTTTTACCTTTGATTTATCCCATAGCAAATCCTGAGATGGCAGTTGGCTCTGGCCTCAGCTATGTCCCCAAACAGCTCTGGATGTCACTGAGTCTGGCTCTGGCTGGACAGGGAGTTTATGCAGGACTTGCTCTGGCCAAAACTCCTGTGGTGCTCATCTTGGTAACTCAAACGTAGAGAATCATGGAACTGTTAATGTGGGAAAAGACCTGTAAGATCATCAACCAGCAGCACCAGCATGCTCACAAAACACCACGTCCTCAAGTGTCACACCCACTCGTTTGAACACTTCAGGAGTGGGCACTCCACCACTGCCCTGGCAGCCTGTGCCAATGCCTGACCACCCTTTCAGTGAGGAAATTTTGCCCATCTCCAATCCAAACCTCCCCTGGCCCAGCCTGAGGCCGTTCCCTCTCCTCCTGTCCCTGTTCCCTGGAGCACAGCCCGACTCCCCCGGCTGTCCCCTGCTGGCAGGAGTTGTGCAGAGCCACAAGGGCCCCTGAGCCTCCTTTGCTCCAGGCTGAGCCCCCTCAGGAGGCAGATGAGGGGAATATCTGGATGTGGAAGCAGTGAGGGTGTGGATAACACTATTTTAGAAAGAGCCAGGCCACCTCCTGCCACACTCCCCAGCACCAAGCTGGGAGGACTTTTCAATGGGCTGAGGGGTTCTTGCACATTCAGTGCAAAGTTGCTGCTTTCAGCAGGGACCCCAGGTGCTGTGCAGAGGTGGGAGCTGTGTTTTGACCTGTTTGTCCCTGTCCCTGTGTGTCCCTGCAGCTGAAGGCTCGCTGTGAAGAACTGAAGCTGGATTGGTCAACGCTGTCACTGGAGAACTTGCTGAAAGAGAAGCAGGCCTTGAAGAATCAGATTTCTGAGAAGCAAAAGCACTGTCTGGAACTGCAGGTAGAGAGCAAGAAACAAAGGCACAGTCACCAGTTTGGGGTAGCTCTTGGGCAATGGGCCAGTTACGGGTGTTACACTAAATATGATGGGAAAGGATGAACCAGGTGCTGCTTTTTTGTTTGTTCTTTTTTTATTCCCCCAGAGACTGAGCTTTCTATTAGAGGATTTTTGTAAATAAGGGTGTGGACAATTTGTAAAGGCAATAAATACCATGACCTGATTCCTTGGTGATGTTGTGAAAGGAGGAATCATGGTTTATCATTACTTATAATTCAAGATCACAAGCTGATGATTTTTTTGTGTGCTCTGATGTCTCAGTTCAGGAATCACAGAATCCCAGACTGGTTTGGGGTGGAAGAGACCTTAAAGCTCATCTCATTCCACCCCTGCCATGAGCAGTGACACCTTCCACCATCCCAGGCTGCTCCAAGCCCTGTCCAGCCTGGCCTTGGGCACTGCCAGGAGTAGGGTGGGAATCATTTCCCCCAGACTGACATCTCTCATAGTGGCAAGAAATTAAACTCCTTTGTGTGAAGAGATTTTCTTTCCCTGTGAGATTGGTTCCAGAGCTATTCCAGCCTTTGCTGGATGCCTTGGCGTAGAGTGACTGTGCAGTACTGAGCTACTCCACACTCTCTCTGTAAGTTGGAAGTACCTTTCTTTTGGTTTTAAGATCTGGAATGTTCTTTCTTAGGGTCTCTGAGCCATTCCCTTCACCTGGGCCTTTTGGTCTTAAGCTCGGAGCAGAAATTTTTTCTCAAACTTTGTGTCCCTCATTCTGCATTGTTCCCAGAAGCAGGGACACTTTTACTTGGAAGAATTTAGAAGCAAACTCCATAATGTGATAGAATCGTTAAAATTTTAAACAATTAAACAAAAACATTTTAAACAATTAAACAAAATTTTAAATTTTGTTTTCCTCTTCATTTAAAGATCAGCATCGTGGAACTTGAGAAGAGTCAGCGGCAGCAGGAGCTGCTGCAGCTCAAGTCCTACACGCCCTCGGAGGAGCCCCTGCCAGTGCAGCTGCACAGCAAAAGCCACCTGAGCCGCGAGCCCGAGGCTGAGCACGGCAGGTTCCAGCTGGAGCTGGAGTGCTCCAAGTTCCCCATGCCCCACATCAATGGCATGAGCCCCGAGCTGTCCATGAACGGCCACGCCACCCCCTACGAGCTGCAGCACGCCTTCAGCCGGCCCTCGTCCAAGCAGAACACCCCCCAGTACCCCAACTCCCACCTGGACCAAGACATCGTGCCCTGCACCCCCAACCACAGCAGCAGGCAGAAGGCAGACAAGGTGACGAGCCTGTCCTTCCCTGATTACACCAGGTTCTCCCCTGCTAAAATCGCCCTGCGGAGACACTTGAATCAGGACCACGGAGTCAATGGAAAAGCAACAGCTAATGAGATACAGAGGTGAGAGGCACGGGGAAGGAGGGCAGTGACTGGTGTTAGTAGCACTGGTAAATTAGATTGTGGAAAAATATTTTTAAAAGTGGAGGTTTATCTGTTTTAAAAAGTTTAGTTTCATGCAAAGAAGTGGTGAGAGCTCATGGGGTAAATAAGATGGGGCAGTGCCTGAGTGTGGCACAGGAATTCCGTGTCACTGGCTTTTGTATCCTGACAGTTGTACGTCTCTCTTGCAGAGCTGAGCATGTCAAAGAGAATGGCCTTACCTATCCAAGCCCTGGAATTGCAAATGGCATAAAGCTGAGTCCTCAGGAAACTCGGCCCTCCTCCCCCGCGGCCTTACCCAGTGCAGGAGAGAAGGTAAAAATCTGCTGCTGCTCAGGGCTTCCCCTGGGGCAGCAAAGGGCAGGTTGGGGAGTGCAGGAATGCTGCGTTCTGTGGCCAGCTTGGCATGGGAAATAACACAAAATACAGTGGCTATGATGCAATAAATCAGAGCTGGTCAGAGGGAGCACCAGTAATGCAGTGGGATCTGGCACGTGTCTGCTTGAGCTGGGAAAGGAGGCTCTTTCATAGTTATAAAAATAAAGAGTAAAAAATATGGTGCATGTAATTGGTGCAGCCATGGAGCATCTTGGGGCTCACAGAGCAGCAGGTGCCCTGCAGTAGCAGGTTGCCATGGAAATGCATCTGGCTGCTACAGAGGGCCTCAAGATACAAAATCTGACATCTGAGTGCTTTTCACAGAGCTCTAACCAAAACACAGGGAAATGAGCTTGCCTAAGGCTTCCTTTTCCTGATGCTTGGGGCCAGCAATGGCTTTAATTTACACATTTCTGTGCTGGGGGATGTTGCTGTCCCAGGAGCCTGGTGCTGGTAATGAAGCTGCTCCACGCCTGCCCTGTCTGATGTGCAGTCATTGCTCCTAGTCCTGAAATTCTTTAAAAAACAGCAGTGGGGGAATGACACACACACAGAAATGAGCAGGTTGTCATTGCCTTAAAAACCTTTTCAATATCCTGTGTGAGAACTTTGCTTTCTCTTTTGATTTTACAGGTTTTGAGAGAGAGAACCTCTGTGAGTAATGGAGAAACTATCACCAGCCTCCCTATCAGTATTCCTCTGAGCACAGTGCAGCCCAATAAACTCCCTGTTAGTATCCCTCTGGCCAGCGTAGTCCTACCTAGCCGTGTTGAGAAGGTGGTGAGTAAGGGATTGTCAACACTTTCCAACCCTAACTAAAATCCCAGTGGGCAGGAATGGGGTGCTGTGCCCCAGGATCCTCCATGGGCTGCTAATCCTGGAGGTCTGCTCCTCGGGGGAGGCTGCTGGGGGATGCGTCCTCTTGGCTCTTGGATCCTGGAGATTTTTCCTCTCCTTTCTCTGTGGGGTGGAGGGGGGTTAAAGCAGGAAGGAGAGTAAAGTAAATGCCTCAGGAGAGCCTGGTCTGGAATGTGTGTCTGGGTGAAAAGCCTGAGAGTTTGTGGCAGTGGAAGCAAGGAATTGCATGTGTCAGTTTGTTTAGCCCTGCTTTCTGCAGGAACCTAGGAGAGAATTTTGTCTCAGTCACCTCAAAGCTGTCTGTTCTCCTCACACGTGTGCAGGGTGAGCTTGAACAGCCCCTGGGGGCTGTGATACCTCACATGTGAGTGACTGCCCTGTAGCAGAGAGCTTCTGGGGCATCTCTTTTATAGATGTGACAAGTCTTTGCCTCTCTGAGTGGAGGAGGAGTTTGAAAAGGCGTGGTCCAGTTTCTTACACCAGTTTGTCACACAAATGCTGTAGCACAGAACAGAGAAGCATTTGCTGCTTTCCCTGAGAGCTGTGAGTTAGAATCCAACCATAGTTTGTCTTCAATCCTTTATTGGGAAAGCTGGAGTTGGCTCACAGTAATGAATCCATTGCATTTTTCCAGCTGAAGACTTTAGGCTTTAGCAGAGCCAGAGTCTGCCCAGCTCTGGGTGTCCTTAGGGCAATGCCAGCCCTGGGTGGCGCCTTCCTGTTTGTTCAGGCTGCCATTTCACAGGTGTTTTCCATGTTTAGGAGATCATACTCAGAGAATGTCCCAGAAAACGTGGCCTGATGCACTTCATGGCCTGATGCACTTCATGTTCCCTTTGGGGATGTTTTGGGGAGTTTTGTGAGCACAGGCCAGGGGACATGATACAGCCATCAGTCTCCTCCCTGCTGCAGCAGTGGGCTGAGCCATTCCTGCTCCTGGCAGAGCTGTCCTGAGTGTGAATATCCTGTGATGATGAGCCTCCCTCTCTGCTCGGTGTCTGCTGTGTGTGAGATACTACTGCAGTACAATTCATCACTACATTTTCGGCCCATAACGTGCTGATCCATGCTTTTCTCAAAGCAAGATGAATCTAGGGCACATAGGAAGTAGAGCCACTTCCCATGACAGATGTACTAATGCATGTGAATTTGATTGAAGCTGTAATTTCTGCTGCTGTTTCCTGAAATGCCTGTTTCCCTCCCCAGAGAAGCACACCCAGCCCAGTTCACCAGAGTAGAGACTCATCGACACTTGAAAAGCAGATTGGTGCTAGTTCTCATAATGGCATAAGCAATGCTGCTGGAAACAAGCCTCTGGCTTTGGCTACCTCAGGTAACAGCCTCCCCTGTGCCCAGCTGCTCCTGTGCTGGGGCAGCACCCAAACACACGTGGCCGAGTTCTCCAAGCACTTCTTGCCAGGTCCCACAGGCACTGAGTGCTGGATAACTCTGGGTGAGACCAGAAACTCATGGATGAGGCTCTGATGTGCCTCCAGCTTGGGTGGGTCTGGCATCAAGGCTTGGATTGATGTGCCTTTACTTGTAAATAAACAATTGCTTCTGTAAATTCTGTGGGGATCCAGAGATTCCCACAGATTTACAGTGTGGCAAACCTGCAGGGTGTTGCACAGCTGTGTCCTGAGCCGGTGATCTGGCTCTGAACATTTTATTTTACTGGGTCTTTAAGTAGCAGAATGAATTTTTGGGGCAGGTTATGGAGGTGCCTCACAAGGCACAACATGGGTGGAAAAAGCTGAAATGGGAGAGGGTGGGGATCCCTTTATATGCAGACAGTGCTTCTGAATTCGCTCATCTGTGGAAATCGTGGTCTTTAGCTACTCTGGGAATGTTGTGGGCCAGGAAAAGTGGGTTCTACAGCTGATCTCTCACCAGAGAGTGCTTTTGTTCTCAGTGTTTATCACCCCCAGGGGCTTGGGTTGTTTCAGTATCTGTTTTGCAAAGGGCTTGGCTGCATTTTTGTATGAAGCCAAGAAAGTATTTAAAGAAACCTTGTTGTAAACTATTACCATGTTGTTCCCTTTTGCCCTTTTCATTTAGAGAGCCCAGGCCATGCTAGAGCCCTAAACCCATTAATGGTACCCTGTGACAAACACTGAATTCCCTTTCCAGGATTCCTCCCTTGTGGCATTTCTCTGCCACTATGTCTTTGAAGGTCCCTTGTCACTTCCTAAGTCACAGCCTTTTGTTGAATTTGGAGGAGGTGGGCTCTGAGGATGGCCAAGTCCTCCTTTTTTTGGGGAAGGGAAGGATGAGTCTGGCCATCCATTTCCTTGATGAAAGGAAGGAGTTGAGAGTAGAGGAGCCCTGATTTCAAAAAGTGTAATAGTTAAAAAAAAGCTTAAACTTGAATTCCGTGTAAAACTGGCAGGAACACGTGTTCTATGGGGTACCTCCATATACCACATGAATTTTCCTGAACTGGCAGGAGAGCAGTGGAAGTCCCTAACCCCCAGCTGGCACCTCAGCACCCAGAGCCACGTTCTCACTGCCCCGTGGAAAAGCAGCCGTGCGTTTCCTGTGTCCTCCAGGGCCACTGGCTGTTCTCCAGGCAGAGCTGGGCTCCCTCCCGGCCCTCCCAGCCCTGTACTCGGTGACCTCTGTCTCGCTCAGCCCCAGCAATGATCTATACTTTCCCTCTCAACAGGTTTTTCTTACTCTTCTGGCTCCGTGGCAGTCAATGGAAATCTTACAAACAGCCCAGCCCATCTTAACCATAGTGTTGATCAGGCAGCTCTGGACGACTCTGGGAGTCTCTTTAACTCTGTAGGGTCTCGGAGTTCCACTCCACAACATCCTTTGCTAATGATGAGGAACTCTGGGCAGAACTCCCCTGCTCAGCAGCACTCGAGCCCCCGCTTAAGTGGCCCGGCCCAGAGCCTGGCAGGGGGACTGCAGAGTGCAGAGGCTCAGAAGATCTTTGCCGAAGGAACAAAGGGGGACCTGCAGTCTGATGCAGCGTTTTCAGATCCTGAGAACGAGGCCAAGAGGAGAATCATCTTTACAATCTCTCCTAATACAGGACATGTAAAACAATCCCCTTCCAGCAAGCACAGCCCCGCGCCCGCCGGCGGCCAGGCCCACGCGCAGGACGGGAAGAAGCGCGGCCGGCGGAAGAGATCCTGCACGGGGAACGCCAGCGGGAGTGCCGCCGTGTCCCCGAAACGCAAACCCCTGCCCTCGGTGGCCGGGCTCTTTACTCAGCCCTCGGGGTCGCCGCTCAATATCAGCTCCATGGTAAGGGCCCACGGCAGGGGCTGTGCTTTGGGAAAGCTCTTGGAATGAGGGATGAGCTCCAGGTTCCCGGGCCGGAGCTGGAATTGCCGTGAGGGCTCTGTGCAGCAATTCTCCCGCCTCTCGTTTTCACTAAGTGGGTGAACAGTTTGTGTATAAGTGGAACGTCTTCAAAGAGCTCTTTACTGTCAGAGCATTAAAAATTAAAAATAATCTCTTCCCTTGTGACAAAGAGCTATTTTCTGCAGTGAAGTTGATTTTTAAGGCTGTAGATTCAATATTTTGAAAATAGTTTAAGCTAAGATTGACTAAACAGCAGAGGAGTGCCAGAAGCATATGGCATTCTTGCTAATGAAGCCAGCTAGAGAGTTGTGTGCATGGGATCCTGCAGTGTAGTTTAAGAAGAAAAGGTTTATCCCAGGTCGTTGTTTCTGATTTCAAACATAAAATCAAAGAAAGAAAATTAGCTATTTTTCCAAGCTGCATTTAAGCTTTCACCCCAGGTTTTAATGCAGGAGGGGGAAGATAGCAGACTGCTGAACAAGCAGCTGTTGGATGTCCCAGAGCAAGTTAAACCTGCATTAAAATCCTTAACAAGATGCATTTCCAGGGATACTCTCATCTGTAACTGCTTTCTTTCCTTCTCACCCAGGTCAATAACATTAACCAGCCCTTAGAAATAACAGCCATTTCCTCTCCTGAAAACTCCCTGAAGAACTCTCCTGTTCCTTACCAGGACAATGACCAGCCCCCAGTGCTGAAAAAGGAGAAGCCCCTCGTTCAGAGCAACGGTGTCCATTACTCCCCCCTGACATCGGATGACGAGCAGGGCTCTGAGGATGAGCACAATAGCAGCAGGTGAATGCACAGGCACAGTTTCAGGATGAGGTTTCTCTCAGGGCTGATAACACTGCTCTCAGCAGGAGGGGTGTGTTTAAGCCTCTTTGTTCCCCTTGCTTGAAAGCACATCCCATTATCCCAAATCTCTTTATGTGGCTGAAACTGTGAACAGGGAAGGTATTCAGGCAGTTGGATGTGGGAGCCTGCTGCTGTGTTTGCAGGGCTGGCAGGGTCTGGCCTTGCAGAGAACTGGTGGAGAAAGGAGTGAGAAAGAGAGGAGACTGAGGGGAGGCTCCTCGGGGGCTGCAGCTCCTCCCGAGGGGAGGCGGAGGGGCAGGGGCTGAGCTCTGCTCTGGGACAGGGACGGGAGCCCAGGAAGGGCTGGAGCTGTGCCAGGCCTTGGCACGGAGCTCAGGGAAAGGTTCTTCCCCCCGAGGGTGCTGGGCACTGCCCAGGCTGCCCAGGGAATGGTCCCAGAGCTGCAGGAGCTGCCAGGGATGCCCAGGGTGGGGTTGTTGGGGGGGTCTGGGCAGGGACAGGGGCTGCTCTGGTGATCCCTGGGAGTCCCTTCCAGCTCAGGATCTTCTGGGATTCTGTAATTTTCTTACTGTGCTGCTTTGTAGGAGCACTGAGATTGTGTGTGATCTCTAAGGATCTGTCTCCTGCTCACTCACAGTTGGAAACTTTGTTTAAAACTCTTCACTTCCTGCCCCAAGCTGTTGATGTGTTGCTCTGGAAATACGTTATTTGCCAGCCTTAGCCTGCCTGTGGGGTGCAGTGTTTTTTTTGTTTAAGACACAAGCTTAGAAAGCTGTCCAAGGGCAGGGTTAGATGGGATATTGGGAAGAAATGTCACCCTGTGAGGATGGGCAGGCCCTGGCACAGGGTGCCCAGAGCAGCTGTGGCTGCCCCTGGATCCCTGGCAGTGCCCAAGGCCGGGATGGACAGGGCTGGGAGCAGCTGGGACAGTGGGAGGTGTCCCTGTCATGGCAGGGGTGAAATGAAATGAGCTTTAAGGTCCCTCCCCACCCAAACCATCCATTGGTTCTTTGAAAAATAGCCACTATAGAAATGTGTTTCTACTTCTTTTTTGAAAGAAAAACAGCAACAAAGTTCTCAGAATGTGCACTAATCCTGTCCAAGAGCAGTAATTCTGTGATAGCTCCTGCCTAAGGGTTGTGGTGGGTTTTTTGATGCTTATAAATTCCTTCAGTGACACAGAACTGTGGGGCTGAGTTGGTTTTTATACTCTCTCATCTGATAGGACCTAATCATGGGGAGTGTAGATGATGAGGGTAAATGTGCAACAGAAGGTTTGCTGTAGGTGCTTTAACCTTTCTATTTTCCCACTAGAATTGAGAGGAAAATTGCAACAATATCATTGGAAAGCAAATCTCCACAGAAGACTGTTGAAAATGGTACGTGTGAGGAATGGGAATTGTTTGTGGTGGTGGCTGGGCCTGGGGATGGGCAGAGCTGGTGCTCAGTGGGAGGTTGCTCTCTGCTGCTGTTCTTAATCATCATTAAGCCAGGTGGCTGCCAATTACAAATTTGGGGTCACTTCTTTCTGTGGTCACGGGTCACCAAAGATCTGACCAGCTTTTCACTGATTCAAGGTTTGAGGAGGGATCTGTAGTGCAAAGATAGAGGGGAAAAGCAGATCAGTGGTCTCAAACTTTTCCTGAGTGTTAAACTGAATTTTAAGGACTTTTAGGTGACTTCACAAATGTTTCTGCCTTTGGCTCAGAAATAGAGTTACAGAGTGATAAAAGGTGGGTGTTGAAGGGTAAAAAATGTGGGTGCTGCCCAGAGAAGGCTCTGGAGCACCAGGAGCAGCTGGGGGAGCTCAGCTTGGAGAAAAGGAGGCTCTATTCAACTCCCTGACAGGAGGGGGCAGCTGAGGGGGAGATCAGGCTCTGTTCCCAGGAAGCAAGGGACAGGACAGGAAGAAATGGCCTCAAGCTGTGCCAGGAGAGGTTTAGATGAGATATTGTGATAATTTCATCACTAAAAGGATTGTCAGGCATTGGAAGGAGCTGCCCAGGGCAGTGATGGAGTCCCCCTTCCTGGAAGTGGTCAAAAAAACAACTTAAAGACATGGTTTAGTGATAACCATAGTGGTGGTGCTGATTGATGATCGGACTCGATAAACACAAAGATCTTTTCCAGCCTTTCAGACTCTCTGATTCTATAAAACCCCATTCTCACGGGGCAGATTTAGTGAATGCTGTTTATTGACATTTGTAAATTTTTCCCCTACAACCAGGTGGCAGCTTATTGGGGAGGAAACAAGCACAAAGCAACGAGAACATGAACAGCAGCAAATGGAAATCGACCTTTTCACCGATATCTGACATCAACCTGACCAAAACCACAGACAGCCCCTTGCAGGCGGTGTCAGCTCTGAGCCAGAACTCCCTGTTTGCCTTCAGGCCGCCCTCCGAGGACGGGCTGGCCATGGACACCAAGGTCCCAGGACACCCCAGGAAGAGCCTGGCCGTGGCCTCGGACGGGCTGAGCCCTGGCACAAACCCCCCCAACGGCTTCACCTACAACGGGGGCCTGTCCTCCGAGCTGGGCCTGCACGGCTTCATCGACAGCGCCGCTCTTCCACACAAAGCAACGGACGGGACGGCTTCCAACTGCTCCCTGGGCTTCCCCTCACAGCGAGGCAAGGACCTGGGGGTGTCAGACACGAACCTTTTCCTGAACAAGAGGCAGCTGGAAGCTCTGGGCACCAAGGGAGAGGAGCTGAGCCGGCCGGGGGTGAAGGGCAAAGAGCTCAGCGAGCCGGGCGCCCGAGCGGGGGGGTCTGCAGAGAAAAACTCTGTGCAGCACAACGGAAAGGTCGGCAAGGGAAGGGACCGAGACGTGGAGTTTAAAAATGGCCACAACCTTTTCATTTCTGCTGCTGTTTCGTCTGGTGGCCTTCTGAATGGTAAAAGCCTTTCTACTGCTGTTTCCTCAGCAGGGAACCCAGCGCCGTCTGTCCCGACGCACCATCCTTTCCTCAACACTCTGACCACTGGATCGCAGTTCCCCCTCGGCCCCATGGCCTTGCAAGCAAACCTCAACTCGGTGACAAATTCCTCAGTATTGCAGTCCTTATTTAATTCAATGCCAGCTGCTGCCAGTCTGGTCCACGTGTCATCAGCTGCAACCAGACTGACTAATTCTCACACTATGGGGAACTTCTCTCCTGGGGTTACAGGTGGAACAGTTGGAGGTAGGCAGAACTCTTTCTCTGGTATAAGACAGGGCCTAAAGGAAAGTCTGACACTGCCTCTCCAGGGGTGAAACCCTTTCATTTCTACAGGATGCGAAGCAGATCTGTCCCACATAACCAGTCTCCTCTCTCTCTTTCTCTGTCTTGGAATTGCTAGGATGATTTCAGTTCCCACAGTGAAATCTCATGAGCTTTGTCTGCTAGATGAGCTTGTTGTACCACCTTAATGAAACAGTACACCCAGACTTTGTGATTGATAATGTTTGCTTGTTCAGATGTTGCTGTGTTGGAACCAACTTAGGTCTGCCTGCAGGTAACAGATTTGACTTGTCCTGGTACCATGTTAAGGATCTCTAACTTGTCAACTTGAGTAAAGGTTGAGATTAGGCCATGAATGGATTTAGCATGATCCAGGAGGAGCAGAACATCAGAGGAGCTGGTGTTGGGAGTTCTCTAGCGGTCTGGCCCTTGAATGGACACGAAGAGCATTTCTGGGCCAGGAAGGGCAATGCCATATGCACCTTGCACTTCTGGGATTCTGCACAGGCTTGGCTTCTGGGGCCCACACCGGGGACGAGCTGGCAGGACTAGAAGATAGGCTGAACCTGCCATTTCTAAGTGTCCAGGGCAGTTTTTCTTACCTGTCCATAATCATTCAGGCACCATGTCGGGAAATCCTAACTCTCACATCTCTCAGCACGTAGATTTGCTGGAATTGCAACTCCCCTCTGCTGCCCTGTAAGTGGGGGAGCAGGAGGGTGGGGAGGGAAGAGCAGCACTTTGAGTCTTCAGATAACCGACTCTAAAGACCACTTCTAATCTCATCAAAACTCTGCCTGTGTGGTATAGAACTGACAGTTCTTGGGTCTGACCATTTTTCCTCGTGGCATTTAGAGGTTGGCAGTAGGAAAGGTAAGTGGAACCTTTTGTACCTCCTGGCCTGCACCATTATCTCTTCATTGCTTGCTGCCTTCTCACGCTGCATATTTTTGTATGGGGCTGTAACTATTATAATTTTGCTTTTTGTTTGTTTGTTTCTTTTTTTTTCTGTTTTGTTTTGTTTCTCTTGTCACTTGAGACTGTACAAAGCCCATCTGTTGAAGCTGAGTTTTTCTCTCCTGTTTGCAGGTATTTTTAACCATGCGGTGCCTTCTGCCTCCTCTCCTCATCAATTTGGAGCCAGTTTCAGCAGCAGTGCTGTCTCTAGCAGCACCGTGCTAAGCTTAAACCCTCTGCAGGCTGTTGCCAGCACCTCATCCTCATCCTTCCCACCCTCTTCCTCTAATTTAGTAACATCTAGTGAGACTAGACCTGCTCAGCACCTCAACAGAGCGCCAGTGCAATCTGCCTTCCATCCCCCCCCGCCCCCTCCTAACGTGTCCTTGCTTCCCCCTCCTCCTTTACTCGCTTCTAACTCCGAGCCTGCTCTCCTGCAGAACCTGCCCTCCATCCCTCCTGGCGAGACCTTCATGCCCTCCTCCTCTGCTCCTGTCCAGTCTAACTCTTCTTTGTCTATTAAACTGGCTTCTCTCCAGCACAAACCCTCCCGCCCCTCCTTTACCGTCCATCACCCGCCCCTGCCCCGCGTGCTCCCGCAGCCCAACGCCGCTGGCACGGCCGCTATGTGGGTGACCCTTGGCATGCAGCCTCCTTATGCTTCGCACCTTTCGGGGGTTAAGCCACGATAAAGAGCTTGCTTAGCTAACAGTTCTTGTTTTGTAAGGTAAGGCCAGACACAAAACCAGAGGAGTTTGCGTGCGAGATGCTCACTGACGCTTCTTCCTTTGCAGAGAGAGGTCGGGGCTGGGCTCCGTGAAACGGAAACCTCTGAAATGGGGAAAATAACCCCTAATGTGGGGGAGAGAAACCTCCAAAATTGGGGGAGAAATCTCTAAAATGTGGGGAGCAAATCACCTGGTGGCAGAGGATGGAAAGTGTTGGTGCTCTCTGTTCTGGGAGTCAGGATTTCTCGACAAGGAGTGCTCACAGGGGTAACTCTGCTCTGGCTCAGGGTTATGTTCGGCTGAGATCTCTTAACAGGAAGAGAGAGAGTATTTTCTGGAGGTAGTAACAGGAGGAAATGTCTATTTTCCATGTGGTTTTATACAGTTGTTGGAAGTGGGTGTTGCCCATGTGATCCCCCTCCCCTCCTGTACAGCCTGTTTATCCCAAACCAATCCTTGTCCGTAGCATTGAGGTGCCCAGAGGTGCCTCTTTGTGACTCTGTGTGACAGTGTGGTGGTCAGTAAATACTGCCACTCAACAACAGCTGCTCTAAATAGTCATAAAGTTAAAAATATCTAGGTTATAAGCTTCAGCTTTGCTTGGAGAGCAAATTCCCTGGGCCTGCAGTGCAGTCAGTGTCCCCTGCATCACTGGAAACACAAGCACAGGTAGCAGAGGAGGGCTGTGACTCCCCTGTCACTTCCCTGTGCTGGGCTTGCTGCCAGAGCCAGCAGGAACAGTCTCAGCAGATGTTTTGTTTTTGCTCACAAGCCCTGGGAGCACAGGGAATGTGCAGGGGGAACTGGGCTCCACTCTCCACAAAGGCTGTAGGACAGGAGGGTTCTGGAGGCTGTGTGCATTTCTCCTGCAGCAGGTATTTATTGAACTGTCTCTAGAGCTACTCCAGAATAAACTGTACCACCACAGAGCTGGGTACTGTGGTTCATGCAAACACTCTGTGGCAATCCTGCTGTACCAACTCGTGCTTGCCAAGTGCATCCAGCGTGTCCAGCCCCAGAGCTGGCTCCGTGCTTTCCTTGGAGGTCTGTGATGTTGTTGCTGTCCACTGGTACCAAAGCTACAAACGTGGTTGAACACACTTTGCTGCTTATAAAACTCGATTACAACATACCTGAGAGAGCCTCTGTGCATTGTGTGTAGTGTCTTCCTCATCAAATTCCTCCTCAGACACCACAAACCCCTGGTTAGGCTTTTGGGAGGCACGTAAGTATTGCCAGGTCCTTCCCCTCAGGAAAGGGAGGCTGAGGAAGGGCTTTGTGTGCCAGCAGAGACCTGGGCTTGGAAAACCCCAAAGAGAGAGAGGATGGGGATGAAGGAAATGGGGATGGTGAGGAGGGTCACTTTGGGGTCTGTGTACAAGGGCAGTGTGAGAGTCTCTGCTGGCGTTACCTGGAACTGAGGCTGTGCTGGACCAGGATCCGTCAGGTGTGACAGTGCCCCTGCCACTGAAAAATACTGAAAATAGAGGCAAAGCACAAAAGGGACTTGTAGAAGAGTAGCTGGGTGTCAGAGCTGGGCTGTGGAGCACAGGAGCAGAACTGATGGTACCAGAGGTGGTTGTGATCCCAAGCCCTGTGACTTGAAGCCAGGTCAGGTATTGGAGCAGTGTCCTTGATTTCAGTGGGAGCAGATCTGTTCAGTCCTTGAGGAACCCGGGCTGGAATCAGGAACTGGAGATTGAAATAATCTGCTTTGCTTCTCTGCTCTGGAGCCAGGCTGGGAGAGCTGGGGGGGCTCACCTGGAGAAGAGAAGGCTCCAGGGAGAGCTCAGAGCCCCTAGCAGGGCCTGAAGGGGCTCCAGGAGAGCTGGAGAGGGACTGGGGACAAGGGCTGGAGGGACAGGACACAGGGAATGGCTCCCACTGGCAGCAGGCAGGGCTGGATGGGATATTGGGCAGGAATTGTTCCCTGGGAGGGTGTGAGGCCCTGGCACAGGGTGCCCAGAGCAGCTGTGGCTGCCCCTGGATCCCTGGCAGTGCCCAAGGCCGGGATGGACAGGGCTGGGAGCAGCTGGGACAGTGGGAGGTGTCCCTGCCATGGCAGGGGTGGCACTGGATGAACTTTAGGGTCCCTTCCAATCCGAGCCTTTCTGTGTTTCCTAATGTCCCTCCCCACAATAATAACAAAACTCAAAGCAGATTAACTTGAACTATATAAAGGTGAAATACTGAGAGGGGAAATACCTTTTTTTACTCTTTTCCCCTCACTTGATGTCAGTCCTATAGGACAAAGTTGAACACAGTCACAGCTTGAAAGAACTGCAGCATTTGGAGAGGCCACATGTCCCTTGGAACATCCATCCTTTCCTCTAACTAGGATTGGGTCAAGATTTGCTTCATCTGAGGAGGTCTTGGAGCAATGTAGGAATGATTGACACATCTAACAACACAGCAGATCTTTGCCTTTTATTTAGATGAGTCTCTTCCTCTCCTCCTGTTGTGCAGGTAACTAGGATTTCTACCTCAACCCAATGTGACCTATGCAAGGACAACGTGGACCAACTTCACTCGGCTTCCACTGAAAGGTGCTCACCTGGCCTGTGCAGGGGTTTCTACTCTCTTACTACTGGACAAAATAAAAACCATAAAAAAAGACCTAAACAACAGAGCAAACATTTACTGTGAATCTGAGTTTGAAAAAAAAGGAAAAAAGGAAAAAAAAAAAAAAGGAAAAAGCAAAAGAAATGCTTAAAGCTCCAGTTTGTATTGTTGATAGTTTAGATAAAGTATTTATCTTTTTTTTAAAGTGAAAACAATTTTGACTTATTTTATTCCACCTAGACTCATAAATACAAGTTTTTATTATTATTAAATTCTCTGAATACTAAAGGACTGGCACACCAGCAGAGATGTAAAAGAGCCTCCTCGGTGCTATTTTGTCCGTCAGAACTGTGCCTCTGGTTTGAATCCTTGGTGCTGATTTGGGGGGTTGACCAATGCCAAACCCAGTTCTTAAAGGTCTGCAGATTATTTATTCCCCTGACTGTTCATATCCCAAAATCCGCTTGTTGGCAGCCGGGGCTGGCAGAGGAAGGAATTCTCCTCCCTGGGGTTTGGTTCGGACTGAGCCAGGCGCTTTTTAACTGGGTGGGTTTTAATTGCGTTTGTGATTAATGAGGGCTCCGTGCTCCCCTCTGGAGCAGCCTGGGCAGGCACAGTTGGAACAGGAGAAATCCAAGTCCTGTCCCATCCAAACGACTTCCCTGGGCCATTTGCAGTTGCTGGTGGCGCTCGGGTCACTGTGAATTTTGGTAGCTGGTCTGGTAACTCGTTTCCTGGCGCTGACCTTGGGTGTGAACAGGGTGTGTGCTCGGTGGGGCTGGTGCAGCCCTTTCCCCAGCGTTGGGAACACTGACGATTGTGCTTCTGTCCTGCTGCAGAGTTTGCTCAGCTCGTTGTTTTTTGTTCCAAGCTCGACGTGTTTCGTTGGTAGGGTTTTGATACTTGACTCTGAGCCAGCTCGGCCGTGTACATGGATTGACAAGGTGCATTTTGCTTTTGTGTTCCTTTGCTTTTCAGTAGGTTCTTGAATGGTAGTTCACAAAAACACCCTGACCTGGTGCCTGTGCTGCCACTGTGCCCCCGGGGCAGAGCCTTGTGTCGTGACTCGGTGTCGTGTGTGCAGGAAGGGCCGATTTTATAGAGCTGTGATGAAAACTTCTCCGTTTCCTATGCTTTATTTCCTTTATTTTTTAGGTTGTACAATGCACAATGAACCTGTAAAAACTTATTTATTCAAGTGCACAAGGAGAGGAGGAGAAGGAGGATCCATTTAAGCAGAAATCGGGCTGGTCTGAGTTCAGGCCGGGCCAAGCACCAATAAAGGAAACTACAGTAGAAAGGGGATTGCAACAGCAAAATGAGTGGGAAAAAAAACACATTCAGGCTTTGGAAAACACCTCCCTGCTGGCCCTAGTGCTCAGAGAGGCAACACTATGTCTTTAAATCCCTTCTAATGCTCCCTGCTGAGTCTCCCACTGCAGCACTCAGGCACTGGCAGGAGCTCCCTGGAGCATCCCGGGGTCACAAAGAGCTCTCAGCTCCTGCCATGGGTTGGAGTCAGCGAGGTCCCTGTGCCCTCCTGTGCCCTCCTGCTGCCTGGATCCAGCAAACTTGGAAGTGTTTGGAGAGGGGCTGAGGAGCTGCAGCAGCTCCCACCCCCTGCAGGGTTCAGCTCTGCCTCATCCTGGGCAGTCTTAGGGGAGATTTAGGAGCAAGTGCAGTTGTTTTGTGGATTCCTGAGCGTATCTTCCACGGCAGCCTCTGTGTGCAGGCTCTGGGGTCTGGCTTCACCTCCTTATCCACCGGGAAGGGACTGAAAGCCCTGGGAGTTGGGGGCATTTTGGAATATTTTCTGCTTTGTGTGTGGGACAGGGTGTGTCCTGCTGAGGGACTGGCAGCACGAGGAAAACCTGGGAAAGGGCAGGAATGCTCGGAGGGTGAGAAGAACATCCAGTAGCTTCTCGTAGGAGCCAAACACAGTGTATGTCCTGGAATCCAGGAGCACAATGTAACCCAGATGTTTTGCAGCTGGGAGTTGGGCAGCTCCAGCTTCTTCCCCAGCACGCAGCAGAGTGCTGGGGCCTCTGGAGACTGTGAATGAGTGATTGCTGGAGGGGCAGCAGCCTTAATTAATTTCCTAATTACCTCTCCCCCATCGTTCATATCTCTGGTGAGAGAGAGAGAGGAGGAAATACAAGTAGAAGCTTTTCATCCCCCTGATTTTATCAGATCCTTTCCTGCAGAGGGACCAGGATCTGGTGCCCCTTGGAGCTCTCGTGCCTCCCTTCACCTCCAACCGTGGAGATCCAGGAAGAAAACTCTGCTGCCCTCCCTTGTCGTGGTTTGGTGTGCCCAAGGCACTCAGAGGATTTGTGCTGGAGAAGGAACCAACCCATGGAACCCTCTGTGCTTCCCAGCAGTGCTCGAGGCCTGGGTCAGCTGTGTCACTCTGCTGGCTCCTGACACTCCCTGCGTGACCAGGAGGGACAGAGCCCTGTGGGAATGCCATGCTCTGCATCCAGCAGTTCTGGAGCTCTGGGGAGCCACGCTGAGCTGGCACAGAGGTCACGGTGCTCTGGGCACTGTCTCCTCACAGTTGGACTCACTGATCTGAAAGATGTTTTTCCAACCAGAACAATTCCATGATTCCAGGACCCTGCGGAGCAAAGGCCTTGGGTGAGGAGTTTGTCACCTGCTCTGTGGTGGGTGATGTGGAACAGCAAAGCCCGTGTGTCCCTCGGTGTCACTTTGGTCACTGCTTTGGTGGCCAGCAGTGTCCAAGGCAGGGCAGGCTCAGGAGCAGCCTCAGGAATGGGCAGCACAACCCCTGGAGCACTCGGCTGTGACTGAGCCACTGCCAACCCCCCGGCATTTCTGAGTCTGTGGCTCTCCTGAGGTCATCTGGGAAGGCCCAAGAGAACCAGATCAGGAGTGAATCCTTTCAGGATTCCTGGAACGGGATCCAGTCTGGCATCAGCCTTGCCCTGCCTGAGCACAGCTGGCACCCCCGTTCCTGCTGCTCCCCGCTGCAGTTCCAGCTGCTCAACCCAGAGCTGCTCGGGCCCTGGAACTGCTCCTGGTGGTGATTCCCAAACTCTGCTTCCAGAGGGGCCTGCTCAGCACTTGGTGGAGAGCCAAGGGGGCACTTTGGGACTGGCTGAGCTGGGAGATGTTTTTGCCAAGAGATTCCTGGTTTTGTCTTCCCTCTCCCCGACCCTTTATTGCTTTGCCATGATCTGGGGCAAGCTCAGCTTAAAACCGTGGAACCACAGAACATCCTGAGTTGGAAGACTCATCGAGTCCAACACCTGGCCAGTCTCTTGCTGCTCTGTCTGCACATTGGGAAGAGCTTTCACCTGGCTGAAGGCACACCAGACCTTGGAGCTGCTGGGATCTGATCCATGTGGCCACAGCTGTGTCCCCACTGCTGGAACGCTGAGCCAGAAGCTGAAACCTGTTTGCAATAATTGAAGATCCTCTGGAGCAATCAAAGCCAAACAGTTCCAAAAGAGAGAATTTTTCTTGCTGGTGCCTTGTCCAGTTCTGGAGCTGTCACACAATTCCCCCTCCTCCACGCCCCTCGTGCCACTGAAGGACTGGAAGAAAAACACATCTTGGAGCAAGTCTGCTGCCAAAAAACTGGAACTTCCTGAGTGCTGTGCTGAGGAAAACCTGTCCCTGCTGCTAAATGTCAGCTTTGAGGAACAAGACTTGCGTGGGCTCTTCCTTTTTTGGGGAATTGCCACCTCTGGCCCGCCAGGCCCAGTCCCCTGGGACCCACGGTGCTGGGAGGGCTCCAAAGGCGCTGGACGTAAATTTGGGATTTGCTGCGGGTGAGTCATTCAGCAGCAATTCTTATTCCATCAGCCAGGGGTGTGGGGACACCCAGCAGTTGCATTGCTGAGGGAGAGAGTGGGAAATCATTGCTGAGGATGCAGAGGCTGGATCCGAGCTGGTTCGAGGGGTCCTGGGGATGGGGAGGGGTCCCTCCATCGCCTCTCGGCTGAGGCTGTCCCTGCAGGAAGGTGTGGGTCAGTCTGGACAGCCAGGGAGCATCTTCACCCCAGTTCAGTGTGAGGGAGGAGGAGGCGAAGCAGCTTTTAGGGAAGCAGCAGGGAGTGCAGCACACCCTCACTGTCCTTGGCATTCCGGGACCGAGCATCATCTCCAGCTCCTTCTAATCAGCAGGAATTTGTGTCTCCCCAACCAGACAGATCAGAAATTCTTGTGCTTCCGTCTCTTTTCCTTCCTTCCTGTTGGGGACAGCCCTTTATCTTCCAGTGCAGGCTTTGTGCTCCCCCTGCTCTTGGCTGGGCTTTGGCTCTGGGCTCAGCCTGGAAGGATGAGTGGGATTCCCTTTGTGCTGGGACTGAGCTTGGAGGGTCTGAGTCTAGGATCACACCCACTGTCCCTGAAGTCCCACAGGCAGGAAGGTGACATCACTTGGTCATGAATGGATTTACTCATCTCTTTTTGAATCCAGAAATTCCAAATCCCCAGGACTTGACACTCCTTAGTGTGAAACTTGCCCAGCTCTGGGTCACACTCAGTTCAAGCGCTGAGTCACTTTCTTCTTTCTTTGGTCAAACTTAATCCTTGAGGAAGTCACTTAAGCAATTGCAGCCTGGGATTGGAGAGGTTTCCAGCCTGATCAGCTCTTCCATCCCACCTGGAAACGTCTCCAGCTGGAGCATTGCTCCAGGGCTGCTCGGGGCTGTGTCCCTGCCCTCACCCTGCTGGGGACAGGTTTCCTTCTGTGCTGGGGTCACTTCTTCAGTCTTCTTTGGGGTTGGACTAAATGACCTGTAAAGGTGCTTTCCAATCTTTCCAAACTGTTCTGATTCCCCGTACAGACACATCTGGGAGGAGGTGGGTGAGAGCCAGACCTGCCTCACCTGCTGCTCCTGCACCTTCACCCCAGCACTGAGTTGGCAGCTCAGGTGCTCCCCAGCACGGTGAATTTACTGCCTGTGGTCACTGTTCTCACCCTTGGAAGAGCCTGGATCTTCCTGTTCTGCTGGGCTGCCCCTTCCAGGGGAAGGTCTTTTCTTGTGGCCACGGACGGGCAGCCTGGGTTTGGTTTTTGCTGGGATTTTGTGTTCAGAAAGCAGCGTTTGCTCCCCCCACCCGTTCTTTTTCCACTTGGAAGAGAGTCCAGGCAGAGGAGAGGCCGAGGGAGTGGTGGCAGGGACAATCCCAGCGGTGCAGAGCTGCTGGGGACACCCAGCCCTGGCACAGGGAGGGGACAGCCAGTGCTTCCAGCTCCCCCGAGTCCCTTCAGGGCCAACCTTGGCACTGGGGAGCTGTGGGTGCTGTGGGTGCTGTGCCCTGGCGATGCTCCAGCTCCCCTGCCCCGCTCCAGGTGCTGCTGTTTGCTGGCAGAGGAGACTCCGAGCGCTGGGAGAGTTGTCAGGCTGCTGATGGGGACTCCCCTCCCTGCTCAGCCTTTCTTGGGCCCCTCCTTCCCTCCCTCCCCAGCTGGGTCTGGGGCACCCCTGAGCCCTGGGGACACCTGGCCGGGTCAGTGTCCCCACAGGGCCAGGTCAGTGGTGTCCCCATGGAGCTGAGTCAGTGGTGTCCCCACAGGGCCGGGTCAGTGTCCCCATGGGGCTGGGTCAGTGGTGTCCCCACGGGGCCGGGTCAGTGTCCCCACAGGGCCGGGTCAGTGGTGTCCCCACAGGGCCGGGTCAGTGGTGTCCCCATGGAGTCGGGTCAGTGTTGTCCCCACGGGGCCAGGTCAGTGTCCCCACAGGGCCGGGTCAGTGTTGTCCCCACGGTGCCGGGTCAGTGGTGTCCCCACGGTGCCAGGGTGCTGCTCCTGGAGCAGCCGCTCCCCAGGGTTCTGTGATTTCTCCTTGGCCGATGCCGAGGGGATTTGCTTGGTCACATCCTGTGCGACCCTTTTGCTTTGGGTGCTGGAATTCACCCTCTGATCCAGGGCGTGGAGCCCTGCGGCTTCTCGTGTGTGTGTCCTGGGTAACTCCACCCTGGAGATATCCCAGCTCCCAGGGGTGGCTGTTGTGGAAAATTCTGCTTTTCTTGTTTTGCCTGAGCCAAAAGCACAGAGAGGATTAAGGATTGGGAGCAGGGGAGAGCCTTGGACAGGGCTGTGAACCCAAAATTCTTCTGGGGAGCAGAAATGACAGTGTTTTTGTGAACTATCTTTGCAGCACTGAGGAAAAATCACAGGAATTTTTTGAGTTTCGGGAGCACAGATGTGCAGTCAGTGTATGAATATTTGAAGTCTTACTGGTTTTAAAGGGTTTTTTTCTTCCTTTTGTTTTGCTCCATTTCCATTTTCTGCTCCATTTGCAGTTCAGGTTTTCACTAAAAGCTGGAGTTCCAGTTTCAAAATGTTGTTGTGCCATATTTTATTTAACCTTATACATTATAAATATATAAATACTATTTAGAATGAATATTGCATTGAACGATGCTGTTATTGGGAACTTCAGGGTTTAAACCCGAGACAAAAAAATTGGGAAATAATTCTCCAGTACTTTGGCTGTTTGGGATTTTCTTCCTGAACAGACTCCTTGAATTCTTTATGGTGTAAAAACAAAATCACATCTGAAAATTCAAAGTTTGATGATGCTAACCCTGAAGTTCTCAGGTTTGTGATCCTTTGGTTTTCTTGAGGTACATCTGGTTGCTTTTCTGGTGCAGTCAAATAATTTTTTAAAAGGTTTTGTCTCTGGAGTTATTGAGGAAAAGGTGGAATGGGTTGATCCATCCTGCTTGGCTTTTTTAACCTATTAATCTTTGAAGTGATCGATTTCCAATTAAAACCCAACTTTTTAGGTCTCTGTTCTACTTAAACTTTTTAGGAGTGAGAGCCTGCCCTCGCTGAGTGGGACTTGGATGGGGAAAGCAGTAGATGATGAGGTTGCTGTTGCTCAGGAATTGATTAGTAAACTTTTAACTACTAATAAAAATCCATTTTTCAATGGATTTTTAGAAAAACCCATTTTCTTAGGACAGTGATATGGGATGTTTCCTAGTGAATAGGAATTAGTTTATATAGTTTAGCCTATTAAACTGAATTATTTAAAATTCAAACTTCCCCTAATTTATCTTTTTTTTTGTTGGTTTTTTTTTTTCCTTTTTGTTCTCTTTTTTTTTTTTTGTTTTCTTTTTTTTATACTGGTAAGTTGTCATTCCTTTCATTCCTGCCTAGCAGTAGTGTGAATTCTGGTGTGTATATATGTATGTATAATATATATATTCCACCCGGCCTTTCTAATTCTCCACAATGTAAGAGTTAGTTTTTGCTCCCCTCCCTCCACTTAATTTCTTGTGTCTCCCTTGATTTGTAATTGAAATGATGCTTTGAAGTTTTGTCTTTATATTAAAGTGTCTGTATTTTAATACACCGAGCTCGTGTGGCCTTTCACTGCCTCAGGAGGGAAATGGGATTTGGGGACTTTGTGGGGACACCGAGGGACAAGGATCCCTGAACCAGGTGGCACCTGCAGCTCTGAGGGTTTGGGGATCCTGTGCTGGGCACTGGGGAGGGACAGCAGGGCCTGGGGACAGCTCTGAGCCATTGAAGGGACACTGAGGGGCTGGAGCCTGTCCAGAGCAGGGAACGGAGCTGGGGAAGGGGCTGGAGAATTCCTGAGGGAGCTGGGAAGGGGCTGGAGAATTCCTGAGGGAGCTGGGAAGGGGCTCAGCCTGGAGCAAAGGAGGCTCAGGGGCCCTTGTGGCTCTGCACAACTCCTGCCAGGAGGGGACAGCCGGGGGGATCGGGCTGTGCTCCAGGGAACAGGGACAGGAGGAGAGGGAATGGCCTCAGGCTGGGCCAGGGGAGGCTCTGGGTGGATATTGGGAAAATTTCCTCACTGAAAGATTGTGAAACTTTGGAAAGGGCTGCCCAGGGCAGTTGGTGGAGTCACCAGCCCCAGGAGCGTTGGAACAAAGTGTGGATGTGGCACTTGGGGACATGGGTCAGTGGTGGCCATGACAGTGCTGGGTCATAGTTGCACGCAATGATTTTTTAGGTCTTTTCCAACCTAAAATGCTGCCATGGTTCCCAACCCAGCCAAGCTTTGCTCCCTTGCAGCCAGCAGTGGCAGCAGTGCAGCAAACCCAGGCGCAGGCAGGGCTGTGTTTAAACCTGGGAGCTGGAGGCCACAAACACTTCTGAGCTCCTTCCCTGCAGGATTCAGAACGAGCCCCAGCCACAGCCTGACCCAGCTCCTGCTCAGCTCTGGCTCCTGCCCCTGCCCTGGCTCCAGTACCACAACCTGGATGTGATGGCCTTTAAAGGTTCCTTCCAACCCAGAACATTCTCTGAGTGTGTGAAGAAGCCTCTCCAAAGCCCCTTGTGGAGCCATCCCCAGCTGGCTCCTGAGCAGGAACCACACCTGGTGCCGTTGTGCACGCCCCTGAGCTGGCTCCAGCCACCCCTCCCAGCGTGTCGTAGAACAGTTCACAAAGATTAAAACAGGATTTATTTGGAATGTTCACTGTACAACAGAGAAATGGCTTCAGCTGGCTCTCAGGAAGCCTGGACCAGCTCTAGCTGAAACACAACAAGCAAAGTCATCGGAGTGTGAAAAATGAGCAGTGGTCTGTAAATTATCAGCAGTTGATGCAGATTTCAAAATGTCTACAAAGTACCATCCTCCCTCCCAAAATCCCACCCCGTGTCCCAGCCCTGCCTTACAATGGATCTGAGTCCCTGGGCCTGGCCCGGCCCTGGCAACTCTTCACAGCTTTTGTTGTACATTCAGTTAAGAAATGTCATTGGTGATGAACATTTAAATCAGTGTTGGGCTTTGCTCTCGCTCACCCAACTGTTCCCTGGAACAGCAAATCAAACACCCATTTTCTGCACAGTGACACTGGAGGGTGGCAGCTCCACCTGGGGAAGGTGTCCAGCGAGGAGGCCACCGAGCCCTGCAAGGCACAGGTGACACATTTGCTACAGTGGTGGCAGGCCCAGCTGAGAACTCAGCTCTGGTTTGTGAAAATGCAGGCTGGGCAGGATTAAAATGCACATTGGAGTCATCCAAGGACACTGATTCCCTAAAGCACAGCTCCTGTGTGTTCCTGCTTTAATCCCTCGCTGCTACTGCCCCTGGAGCTGCCATCTGTCTGCAACCCCCCCTGGATTCTGCTCCCTTCCTGCTGCCCTCAGCTGATCCCCCAGGGCAGCTGCCCCTCGGCTGATTTTGGTAATTTCTGGAGCACCTGGAATGATTCAAGGGAAAGGGAGAGAAAAGGGGAAAATCTCAGCTTTGAGATTAGAACTAAAGCATCAGTGACAGGTGTACTCAGCTGCATGAGGTAAGGAGGGAACACCAGGAGAACCAAGGCTGCAGTGTGGGCATCAATTCCCAGACAAAGAGGAAAAGACCCCAAAATTCCCTTCAATCCCAACTCAGAGGCTGCTCTACCCCCTCCCTGGGCCGGGCAGCTGGAGGGGAACCACGCCCAGAGCTGCAGCTCCCAAAGCCCAGGCCAAGCCCCCACCCTGCCCCGTTCCTGCTGCCAGTGACACCTGCGGCTGTCCCAGGCCTTTCCTGGGGGTTTTCCTGGGCTGGTTCCACAGAAGCTGCTCTGGCAGCCAAGGATCTGAGTCTGCTGCAGGCCTGGCTGTGGGGAGTGCCCTCCATCCCTCATTTCTGGGCAGTTTTCCCTGGTGCAGTTCCTAATCCTTATCTCTGCCCCGCAGGAGCTCCGGGACGGGCAGCCCTGGTTCCCTGGCTCACTGTGACCTTGGCACAGTTTTTTGGTCTGTCCCTTTGGACAAAGGGCACACACAGAGGGGAGAAAAGCTGCAGCAGTGGCTCAGGGAATGAAGGGTTAATGCCTGGCTGAGCTGGTGCACGTCCTGCAGCTCCATCCTCCAGCCAAAGCTCGTGCCTGTGCCAGCTTCTCCATCTGCCTCTCCTCCCTGGGCAGCTGGATCACTGCAGAGCTCTGCAGACTGGCAGATCACACAGGGACCTCTCCCTGTCTTTGCTCCCTCATGTTCTGCAGCTTTGTTCTTTTGGTTGGGCTTATCCAGCCCCCAGCAATCACAGCCCCTGCCCAGGGGAAGGAAAAGAAGCCCCCAAAAGGCCGTGGCTGCACAGGGCTGCTGCCTTGGCACCAGGGAGCAGATGCCCCTCTCCATCAGCTCGAGCTGTGGCTGAGCTGGAGGAATTCCCACTCCTCCCTGCAGGGGCAGGAAGGGGTTAACCCTGGAGCCCAGAAATGCATCAGGCACAACATCCTCAGAGCCAGGGAGGGGCCTGGTGGCTCCTGGGAGGCTGCAGGAGGATCCTGAGCCAGGACAGGCCCTCAGGGGACAGCAGGAGAGGGGCTGGAGCTGGCTGGGGGCCCAGCACGGCCTGGAGGGGAGCAGGGGCTGGGAGCTCTGTCAGGCCCTGCTCTGCTCCCCCAGGAATGGGGCTCTGCTCCCACTGCGGCATCCACGGAGCAGCTCAGCCTCCCCAGCTGGGCAACGTGCAACAAATTCCCTTAAAAAAACCATACAAAGCATCTAGGTAATAAATAGAACAGTCCCGTGGTCGCTGTGGGGAGCTGCTGTTCTTCCCAGGGCTGGGGTGGAGCCAGGAACCAGCTGCAGGCGAGGGGTCACTGCCTGTGTGCTCCCAGCTGGAAACGAGCTTCCTCGGAGATCCCATACTGCTCCAGGGGGTCCTGGGGGAGCAAGGGAGGCTCCAGTGAGATGCACAGAAAGCCCAGCAGCCCTGGGGACACAGAGACGCAGCAGGGACCAGGGGAGCCACAGCCACCTCCCTCTCTGGAGCAGGGCTGCTCCCAGCACTGGCAGGGGTGAGCAGCATCTCCAGCCACGCTTCTGCCCAGGGCTGGTGTGAACTGAACTGCTCCACACACCCCCGGGGAGGCCAGGCCAGCTCCAAACCTGTCCAGCTCCAAACCTGGGGCTCCTCCAGCATTGCAATGCGTGCACCAGGGTGGGAGGGAGCAGCCAGGGGAAGGTGCTCAGGTCTGGCTGTGGAGACCACGGCTCCCTACGGGCTCTGGGATCTCCTTCTCACACACAGCCCGGGCAGGACTGGCAGCAACAGCCCCTGCTGCCATCCAGAGCCATCAGCCACCCCTGGGATGTGCCCTGCAGGGACTCACTCACCTTCCCTGTCATCTTCTGGATCTCGTTCCGGTAGAAAATCAGGCTCCTCCTCAGGAACTCGTAGCTGCAAGACAGGAACAGAGTAGGGCGAGGCTGAGCAGGGAAGGATGTGGGCAAGTTGCAGATGCTATTTAGAGCTGGAGGGAAGCCTGGCTGGGAGGAGACAAGCACTGGCCAGAACACAGCCCAGAGCCCCCAGCACTGCCCTGGCTCCCAGGGCTCAGCCCACCTGGCTCTCCTGAGTGCCTCGACCCACTCCAGGCACTGCTCCTCTGTGGCACACTCGAAGCAGTATTTCCTCTCTGGCTCCTCGATGAAACCTGCCAGGAACAAGGAAAAGGTCCTGGCAGAGCTGCTGGTGCTCCCCTGCCTCCCTCCCCAGACTCTGCCAGGCCACAATTAGCAGCTCTGTTAATTAAGATGAGCTGGGAACAAGTCTGCAACCCCAACCTCCAGCCCCTCTCCCAGCCCCTGGGTGGCTCTGGGTGCCTGGGGTGCTGCCCACAGCATTTCCCAGCCTACAGCAGCCAAAGATCTCAGGAGGAGCAACTTCCCAAAGTGAGGGTGAACGGAACTGGACCAGCACTGCCAGATCCAGGACTGGCTCCCACCAGGGACTGAAATCCAGGTGGGAACCAGCCCTGAGAGAGGAACTGGGATAGCTGCAGAGCGCAGCCCACCGAGGAGTTAAACTGCACTGGGAAAGGCCCTGAGCTGCCTTTGCTGGAGGCTCTGGGAATGTGGCACTTACATGGCACTCCCACCATGGAGAGCAGGTCCTGGTGCCACTCCAGAGCCAGGACGTGCCACCAGTTCCTGTCCCCAGAGCTCTGCTGAGCAAACCCTCAGTGCTGCTGCTGTCAAACACCTGGCTCAGGCTGCAGCAGCACCTCGGGATGTGCTGTGGACACAGCCCAACAGCAGCACTGCTGCCTTTAACCCTGCTCAGGATTAAATCCTCACCCACCACAGCTCCCAGCGTCCCTAAAGCCCCAGAGTGCAGCACATGGTGCTCAGGGTGCTCAGGCTGTCCGAGGGTCCTTTGGAAGCACAGAGCAGAGCCACAGCTGTGCCCGGCAGCCAGGCCAAAAGATACAGGGACGGCCTTGGAGAAACATCCTGTTATTGTGGCCACATACCTCTGGCACAGCGGAGAGCTGCGGGATGAAAGGCAGCTCCCAGGGGAGCCGGCCCAGCTGCAGCCGCCACAAGGACACACAGAGGGGAGGACGGGGCTGGAGCAGCTTTATCTGAGCCTCTGCAGGGCTTACTTTGGAGAAAATGCAGCAGCACAGAGCAGATCTGTCACTGACCAAGCTCCCCCTGCCAGGGATTCCACAGGAGCCAGTGTTAGTGCTGCTCTGCACGTGCAGCTGTGCCATGAACACCCTGAGATCCCCTCAGCAACAGCTCAGGAGGGGAAAGGCTGAGGAATTGCTGGAGCTGGAAAAAGCCTTGAAGATCATCAAGTCCAGCCCAGCACCAGCACCGTCACTCCTGTCCCCAAGTGCCACACCCCACATTTCTGAACACTCCCAGGGATGGTGACTCCACCACTGCCCTGGGCAGGCTGTGCCAGCACTTCCAAACCTTTGTGGTGAGTGAACTTTCCCCAGTATCCAACCTAAACATGTCCTGGGCACAACTTGAGGTAATTTCCTCTTGTCCCATCCCCTGTTCTCTGGGAGCAGAGCCTGAGGGGCCCTGACCCCACTGAGGGAGAGGGGAAGGGCTGAGCTGATCCCAGTGAGAAGGAGAAGGGCTGAGCTGATCCCAGTGGCACCAGAGAAACAGGGAAAAGCAGGAATTGAGACCTCAAACGTTTCCTCTCCCATGAGGGGAAGGCAAAGGTGCACAGGCAGCACTCACTGATGGAGAAGACGTTCTCCTCCTCTTTGGTGATCTTGCAGTGCTCCAGCAGCAGAGCTCCAATGGGCTGGAAAACATGGAGAGAGGGTTTAACCCACAGAGCCCCAGCACCACAGGGCTGAGCCCACACCGCCTCCCTGGAGCCTTTTAAGCAAGTCTCACAAGCTGGTGCTATTTCTAAATACTTCAGTCTGACTGTACCATATTTTGTGCTCCTTTAATTGACCTTTTCATGCCAGTCTCACCTGCAGCACTGTGCATTTGTTAATTAGGTGTTAATCACCTCTACTGGCTCACATTCAGCCTGGCTTTTACCATTCCGCAATAGCAGAAAAGAATTTTGCTTTTTAAATCAAGGATTAAATTTACTGTGTCATCCAGAATAACCAACACTGAGCTGTGTCAGGGCTGTCCTGGAGCCTTGCAAGAGGTTAAACAGTGTGAGGGGAGCTGGAGCAGCTCAGGATGAACAAAAAAAAACACCTGGTATCACTCAGGGACGTGGGGACAGCAGGTGACGCTGGGTACAAACAAGAGCAACCACAGAAAATCCTTGTCCAAGTGACACAGTGTGTCAGAAGCAAATCAGGCAGCAGAGAAGGGACTGAAAATCTGACTTATCTTGCATTTCATAGAACTCTTTGGTTTGAAGAGACCTCAAAGCCCTTCCAGTTCCACCCCTGCCATGGCAGGGACCCCTCCCACTGTCCCAGCTGCTCCCAGCCCTGTCCATCCCAGCCTTGGGCACTGCCAGGGATCCAGGGGCAGCCACAGCTGCTCTGGGAAATCCATTCCAGGGCCTCACACCCTCCCAGGGAGGAGTTCCTTCCCAACATCTCATCTGTCCTTGCCCTCTGGCACTGGGAGCCATTCCCTGTGTCCTGTCCCTCCATCCCTTGTCCCCAGTCCCACTCCTGGAGCCCTGCTGAGCTGATGGAAGATGTAAAGTGGAGGAGAAGAGGAAAGCTGGACACTGCTCCTGCTCTGTCCCTGCAACACTTTTCCAGCCCACACAATCCAGGGGCAGAAGAGAAGAAAGGAGGGGAACAAACCCCACCCACGGGGCCCAGCCCCTACCTCGGCCTCATCGGTGCGGAAGTAGAAGAGAAAATTCACCACGAGCTTCACCAGGCGCTTCTTGAGCACTGCAGAGGCAGCAGGGCAGGGCTGAGGCAGGGCACGGGAGCAGGGCCACCCCCTGCCAACCCCCAGAGCACCCCCTGCACCCACCCCGAGCCTGCTCCCCCAAACCGCTGCCTCGGGGTGGCCTCAGGGTGACAAAGCCCCTGAGCTCACAGCAGCAGCTCCCCGAGCTCACAGCAGCAGCAGGGCCTCGGGTGCTCCAGGAAAGGCTCCAGATCCCGGCAGCCCTGCCTGCACAGGCGTCACCTCCGAGGGACAAAGTCCACCAGGAACTCAGAGGAGGAAAGGCCCGGGACAAGGGAGCGAGCACAACACCGCACTGCTGGTTTGCAAGGGAATTTCTCGGGATTTCAGGGAAGAGCTGCTTCCCCAGATCCCCTGCAAATGGGGGATCTCCCTGGCTCTCCCCGGCCCCAGAACCTCCCTCCAAGCCCAGGCTGGATCCCACCACTCGTGCTCCCCAGTCCCACCCCCAGCCCTCCCAGTCCCACCCAGTCCCTCTGCCCAGTGCTCCCAGTCCTGCCCTGGTTTCCCAGTACCCTCCATCCTCCCACCCAGCTCCCCCAGCCCCTCTCCAGCCTTGCCCCCAGNTGCATTCGGGGCCCCTCAAGCGCCCCCAGTCCGTCCCTGCTCCTACTCCCACTTTTCCATTTGTGATTCTGCAGTTTCCGCAGTGCCAGCACCCAGAGCAGCCAGGCTCTCTGTCCCAGTCCCTCCCCAGTATCCCCAGTCCTGATTCTGCAGTCGGGGCTCCCCAGGTACCCCCGGTCCGACCCACCTTCACCTGCCGCCCCAGGCCGCCCTCCGACCCTGC